>OY747711.1:23993913-24073913 GCA_963556495.2 Valencia hispanica
AGCCTAATAAAAGCCTGATAATGAAAAAGAAGTGTAGGGGTGGATTTAATAGGGTTATAATTATGTAGAATGCTTCTCATCAGTATCAGTAAGTGTATAATAATCAACCCCCACAAGTCTAATATAACCAGACCACTGGCTGAGCTATCACTCATCAAGTTGCATCGACAATAATACTTGAAAAAGGAAAAGAAAAAAATACAAACAACTTTATCATTGGAACTAGATTTCATGATTAAGAGATAAAATGCGCCTTGAAGTGTTAATAAAAAATTATAAATAACCTCATTCTGACTTAGTTGTAAATAAAACTATTAAATAATTAGCTTTCTTTACTGTTTAAAAACAATATTCTGTTATTTGAGAGTGCAAAGTAAACCTGCATTTAAATTACAAGGAATGTACTGGATTTTTATTTAAAGGCCTATGATAGGGGCGGGCCGACAGATTTACCCCAATAGCGGAAAGTCCAGTAAAATTACTCTGCAGTTCCGATAGTGGAAATGCATCGATTGTTATTAAGCCATTTTGATGTTCCAGGTTGGTGGTTTGATGCCTGCGGTCCATCCAATTTGAATGGGATGTATTACCAGAATGGGCAGAACTCCAACCGCTTCAACGGAATCAAATGGTACTATTGGAAAGGATCAGGATACTCACTGAAGTCGACGACCATGATGATCAGACCGACAGACTTCTCGGCCTTGCTTTGAACTCACGCTCCTTAAATGAAGCGAGACAGAAGCGCTTCCCAGAAAACAACAGTACCAAAAATAAAGGTTCAAGTGGAAGCCAAAGCACTTCATAAATATGTTTTTGTATACATTTTATTTATGTCTTTATTAATTTGATCTCAAGGGTTTGTGCACATAAAAATGCAGAGACACCTTAGGCATAGCAGTTATATTTTGTTAACCAGAAAGGAGAAACCAGAGTAAAAGTTAGAAACAACAAACATAAGTTATACTTCAGCTCAATTTGAGTATTTGTCCAACTGTGATAAGAATACAAGCTGATGATATTGTATAGACTATGGTACAAGAAACAGATAAGTAACTGGCTCAAAGTGTTTAAAACATGCATTTCAGATTTTTTCATGATTTAAATGTTAAAGCCATAAGAATGTTTTTCTACCGATTGTTCTTTGTTGTTTTGTTTAACAGAATGTATGTACATTTGTTGTTTAATTTATATTTTCATATTAGGGATGATATTTAAGTCTATTACATATAGAGGAAATCTAATTGTTAAAAGTCTGAGCTTCAATAAAATATATTTTAATATATTCTGCCATTGCTCCAATCATGTACATGCAAGATGTTTTTGCATTAGAAAGGTATTTTTTGAATAATTATTTTGTTTTGAAGGAGCTGAAATTGGTAACAATGGCTTTATAGGTGTGTTAGACAGAAATGCTTTAGAAGCTGTTTCATTACTTAGGATCAATACCATCAACTAGTCAGGACTCAAGCTCGCTTTGTGTTAGCTGACCTTAACTCTTGACCGCTTCACTCAACTGAAAAAATGTTTTCTTGGTTTTCTCAAGTGCAACATAAATAATAAATCTAAAGGAATCAAAACCAGTGTATTGTTCCTTTCTATTAACAAATAATGTCCAACTTAGCATTTTAAAATGATTAACACAAAAATAAGTTGCTCAGTGGAGTTAGTAGAACTGTTGCCTTGCAGCAAGAAGGCCCGGGTTTGAATCCCGGCCTGGGGCCAGTTTGCATGTTCTCCCTGTGCATGCGTAGGTTCCCTCTGGGTACTCCGGGTTCCTCCCACAGTCCAAAAACATGACTGTTAGATTAATTGGTCTCTCTAAATTGCCCTTAGGTATGAGTGTGTGCGTGGATTGTTGTTTGTCCTGTATGTCTCTGTGATGGACTGGCGACCTGTCCAGGGTGTACCCCGCCTCTCGCCCCATGAGTGCTGGAGATAGGCCTATGAATATTTACTATTCATAGAAGCTTGTATTTATAATTTTTGATGTGGAGTCCAAAGTGGATCCTAGATAAACAAACTGTCAAAGATTATATGTGACTACTATAAAAACAAAAGAAAAAATGCTTTTAAAAATTAAACCTTTCATGACTCCAGTGCGAAAAATTCAGGTGGCGATGATCTACAGAACTCTGCATGCTATTTATAGCACACTCCACAATTATGAGCCCACCTGGTAAAGACGTGTACTAAAGCCTTAAGATACTGCTATGGAGACTTGGTAACCCTAGGATACCACTCTTTGCTGCAGTTCTGAGCCTTGTTTAACACAGTTCACATTGATTAAAACTAAGGTTCTTTCTTTAGGTTCATTTTCCTATTGCCACTTAGTAACTTTAGCAAATAAACACATCTTCCTATCTTGAATGTCATGTTCTTTTGTTTTTCCCACTGTGAAGAGAGGCTAAGACACTAGAACTTTTTTATACTCCAGAGAACGAAGACGTTATGAGGTACATTTCCACAGCTGCAACCTTTCCAGGGACCCAGGTAGTTTATCTAACCCCCTGCATTCAAATACATTGATAAAATCCATCAGCCTGAGTGAAATATTTAATTAAAGAAAGCAGACCTCAGCTTTCATAGCCTCCACCAAGCCATATTCTCACTCATATAGTCATGTCTATGCTGGAAGTTACATCAGTTACACATAAGTTAGAATTACACTGGTTCATAAACTTTTTCCCTTGAAAAATAATACTTTTGTTGGGCTTCTTTTATATATGTGTGTTTCTTTTTAAATCAAGTTGTTCTGGATTTCGCCATAAACTCCCTATACGTAATGCTGAACTTTCTCATAAGTATAGGATCTCGCGTAACTGAGGATCTGCTGAATAACTAGACTGGACAATTCCAGTTATGCATTTAATGAAAGGAGTGTGAATGTTAATTTAATAATGCATCAGCCGGCCTTTGAAAAGAAGCAACACCTGCATCACATACAGGATGCTTCAGGAAAAGCAAGCCGCTGTAGTGCAGTAATGTCTATTTAGAGAAACAATTTACCAAACTTAAACTAATTAAATGTATTTGGTAATATTAGACTTTTCTTTTTTTACTTTACAATTTAGCTATCTAATCAGAAAAGACAAGCGAAATGCTTCTTTTTTTTTTATCAAAAGAACAAAGCTGAGCAAATTTTGTTAATTGTTGCTAGTACTTATTTCGAGTCCTACTAGTTTGGATTAGAGTAAGGGTAATTTTAATCACTTTCGCTCTATTACTGGGCACTTACCTGTGCAGCAGGAAATTGGTCTGAGAGCTCATATGGCTCCTCTGGAATCCACTGCCTTTGCTCCAGACACCACAGAATCTGCTTACAAATATGAGTATGATAAGCATGTGTAAAATATCTTTGCTCAGTTTTCAGAAGTGTAATGGCTTCTGGACTATTCCATACCCATTCAAAAGACAGGATCCAGCAGCCACGTGCTATGCCCAACAGGATGTTCAGAGTCCGTCTGTGTCCCCCAGACACCACATGAGTTGTGTTCTCACATACTCGGTCGACGATAGAAAAACCACCCAGAGCTTTTACCACCTGCACCACAGTCTGCTGCTTCCTAAAGGAGGTAAAAAATAAAATAAAATCATAAACAAACAGCTACACGTCCTCTTTTTTTTGCCAACTAACTCAAACATGTATTAAAACTTTAAATCAATTATTAAACGTGTATTGGGGTAAACAACTAGGAAGAACTTACTCAGTGGGCATGCTGGTCATGACAAGCGTCCTCGGAGCCTGAAACAAATGTCAATGTGCAAAACGAGTGAAAGGGATGATTTTATTTAGAAAAACGGATGCAACTCAATAACTTCTCATGTCAATGGATTGTTAATGAATTTTAGTAACCAATTGAAAATGTAAAAATCCAACATTAAATAGTTTAATTATGCACAAAGTGAAAGATTTAGTTTTTTTGTTTATTAATTCTGATGAATATGGCTTACAGCCAAATAAAACCCCAATTTCAGCCTCTTAATCACAATATCCCACAGGATAATTAAATAGCACCTTAATACAGAAATGTGAGCCTAGTAAAAAAACACTAAACAGAATCTTTACTCTATACTTGGTCATGGTTTTATTTGCATCAATTAACTGCAGTGTGGTATGGAGGTGCTGAATCTGGCTCTGCTGGGGTGTTCAGGAAGCCCAGGTTGCTTTAATAGTCTTCTGCTTGTCTGCATTGGTGGGTCTGGTGTGTCATCCCACCTTTGACATTCTCCCATAGATTCTCTGTGGGGTCTAGATCAGGCCAGTTAGCTGGCTAATCAAGTTCATGGTCATTAAAGCAGGTATTGAGACTTTTGTCAGCCTGGGTAGGTACCAAGTCTGGCTGGAAAATAAAATCACCATAAAGCTTGTCAGCAGAGGGAAGCATTAAGTGCTCTAAAATTTCCTGGTAGATGGCTGTGCTGCTTTTGGCCTCATAAAGCACATCGGTCCAGCACCAGCAGATAACATGGCATCCCAAATCATCAGTGACTGTGGAAACTTCACACTTGACATGAGACAACCTGGGTTCTGCTCCTCTCCACTTTTCCCCCAGATACTGGAAACTTTATTTTCAAACAAAATGCTCTTTCATTTGAAAAGAATACTTTGAACCAATGAGAAACAGTCCTTTTTTATAGTAGCGGTGGTAAGATGCTTCTGACTTTGACATGGGTTCAGATGTGGCTTAACTCAAGGAATTTGACAGTTGTTTACCATGATCTAAATACATCTATGGTGGGGGCTCTTTAAAGGATCGACTCCAGCCACAGTCTGCGTCTTCTGAATTTCCTCCAAGTTGGCTTTGCTTAACTTAAAAACCTCTCAAGGCTGCAGTTTCCCTCTTGGTTGTGCAAATTTTTGCATGTCACGTTTTCCTTTCACTTAACTTTCCATGAAAATGCTGACCAGCCAGCTTCTTTAGCACTGAAATTTTCAATCTTACCCTTCTTGTGGAGGATGTCAAGTCTACTGTCAAGTGTGTAGTCCTCTCTGTGATTGTGTATGACATAATGTAGCCATGACATAACATTTCTGTTTCTATCAACGACCCTTTTTATTAACCTCATGTAATATTTAAATTCACTAAGAAACTGTTTGTTTTTGTTTTCATTATCTGTAAACTATATTTAGCCAAATTAACAGAAACAAACATTAGAATTTATGCATTTTAATTTATTTAATTACTCAAATTAAATATTTCAATGATACAGCAATATAAGGAGATTGCATCCCCGAGTGCATGATGCACCTATTTTTTTATAGAGAATCTCAAGGAGTTCAAGTAAAAAATGCTTTGAATAATACACTATTTTGTTGAATGTCTCGGCGGAATCTAAATGAAGCCAAAAGTTTATTTTTTGTTTTGCAAGACCAGAAATTAAGGGGTGAATCTCTAATTCTTTCAAACTCTTTTTATTATATCTTGGATACATACATATAACAAAAACTGTCAATCTTAATGCAATAAGTGAAGCATGAACTACATTCTGAATCACTGAAACTGAATTCTAAATCTCTCCCCTGATGACTCCAGACCATTCAGGCACATAGCTTGGCCCAGATACAGAGCGCTATCATCGACGCAAACACCTCAGCGACAGCTACAAACAGGACCACCAAGCCCTTTTCCTGCCACACTCTGCTATCTGGTTTACCAGCTGGATGTCAGAGGTTAAGGCCTGCTGTGGACAGAGGTGCCAAAACAGTACACAAACCACACCCATGCCCGTCAAACATCACATTATTTCTGACACGGCACGTTAAGAAGTCACTCAGATGATAAAGTCGTCACTGCACTGCTGCTTCTCCTTGATGGCTCAGCACAATTCTATCTTCAAAGACTGACTTGAGTTTTAACAGGATAATTGGTCATTATTACTAGAAGGTGAGTAAAGAGATGTTAAAACACTTAAAATATTCAGGCAGCTTTTCTAAAGGTTCCTTAAAAAAACGAACTTCAGATTATTATATACCACATAGATTTTCTGGCAGCAGCACAAAAATCCGGCACAAGAGCATGAGCTGTGCATAATGAGCCTGTGACAAGGAGATGGTGTGAAATGCAGCACGACCTTTGAGCACAAACGCTTCGAGCATAAATGAAGGAAATTCTTCACCGTATGACTGGATCTCCTTTAAGCTTCTGCTGCGTGTTGGAGTCATCATCTTTAGTCTCTTGTTGAAATATGATGGACATACATACTAAATACCGGTTAGGTAGAGATGAACCAAACAGAATATGATTATTTTTCCTGATTTTAGTTTTCTAGAATCCAAACAAAATTTGATTGGATTAAATTTGCTTTAATTAAAAAAATACACGTAAAAACATATTGACCAAAAGAGAAGTGTTTAAGGTTGTGTGATAGAGCAAATAGTTTGAGATCTGACAAAAAAGACAAATATTGTTAAGATGCACTCTCCAACTCCCAGTTGGTCGCAGCAGATGGCCGCTCGTTCTGAGCCAGGTTCTGGTTCTGCTGGAGGTTTCTTCCTGTTAAAGGGGAGAATTCCTCTCCACTATTGGTACATGCTTGCTCAGTATGAGGGATTGCTGTGGAGTTAACAACACAACGTAGGTGACCGTCTACTGTCGCTACGCGTTCGTCCAGGAGGAGTGAATGCTGGAAGTCAATGACTCGATGCAAGCGGCTGGGCTTCCTTGAATAGAAAACTTTTCAACTGATTGGAATAATGAACTAAAGGATTAATTAGAATGTGTGAATGGTTGAACTGAAATGGCTTTTCTTGTAAAGTATCTTGAGATGACACGTTGTGAATTGGCACTATATAAATAAACAGAATTTAGTATCTTGTTAGTTGATGATCTTGTTTTAGTTTTGATGCATTAACAGCCGACGAAAAATAAACTACTTTGTAGTATGTGTCCTTCTAATCATGGTCAGTGACTGATAATGAGACTGGTTGTACACTAACTGATCCATACACTAGTAAAAATAAAGAGTTACATTTTCAGACAACAAAGCAATGATAAAATTAAATTTAAAGATAAGACAGAGTGGCAGGAACATAAAAAAGGCTGACAGTTTAAAAAAATTCAGAATCACATTAAATATTGGAAGATGCAGGGCCATGGTCAGTAGTTGATAAACCATACATGTAATCAAGATGTAACATTTAAAAAAAAGATCTAAGTAAATTGTATTGCTTTATGTTAAAGCATTTATGGTTCTGAAGAATTTTCACAATCAGAATATTGATATGAATATTGCATGATATTATAAAATCATGCAATGGCAATATTGCTAAACATAGCTTTGGCCATGTAAGTTGCCATAAATCAACATTTTCTTCACACCTCTGTCATTATGCTGCTTCCAACTCTCAGTGACCTTTAGTTTCTTGGGAACCATGACCTGCATCGGCTGTGTGAAATCTATGCAGTGAAACTTGATCCAACTGGCTGAACATATTATTGACATGTAGAGCATGAATCCCTGATACTTGGATTATATCTTTGATATGACTGTAATAATGATGTTTTTGCAAGATATTGTGCAGCCCTAATTAGAAAGAAATTTTGAATTCAGCTTTAGTCCATGTAATGACAATCAGCTGACTGTGGATGAACAAATTCAGATTTCCACAACGCATCTTTGTAACGGCACGAAGGCGAGAACAAAACACATTTATGATACACAAAAATATGGATGGTTATCAAGTAAATGAAAAGCATGCATCACTACTACAGTCTTTGGTCCCCATCAAGCACTAAGACAGATTGTGTTTAAAATGGAAGGAAGACTATCGATAACCTCTGGAGAAATGTTTGACCTACATTTCTCCAAGAGCTACAGGTAGGTGTGAAATATTCTGCAAGATAACATAGAAATTAAGCGCAGCCTCTTAAAAACTGGACTGGTATAAAGAAAAAAAGACAGTCCTGAGTGCGTGCATATATATACACCTTTGGAAGATTTATAAGCTGTCAAAACAAAATGATACACGTTAATCTTCTGCATATGTATTCAACAGATGTAATGTAAAGATATTAAGTGCTTTTCTTGATATGGATTGTTAAATTATGGTTCCGAGTTGTTTTTTTGTTTTGTTTTTTGCTTAGAATCATAATCTTATTTTTCTGATTTAAGTTTTCAATTATTATTTTCCCCTTTATTACATGTGTCAACGTTTTCATGCTTCCAATCCTCAGGGTCCCTACACATTTACAATTTAAAAACTGCAGACTTGTTCAAACAACCAGAAAGTTCTCTGTCATATTCTACACCATGTACAGATTTATAAAAATAAAGAGTTGTCAAAAACGGTTGGCCGCCTTACAGATGTCACCTGTTTTTGTAATTTTGTCACTTTAATCTTTCAGATCAAACTGATTTCAATATCAGTGATAACCAGAGTAAATACAAAAAGTATGAGTATGAGTTTTACTATAAAGGGAAAGCTATTTATGAATGATCTAAGGCTGGGTAAAAAAAACAAAAATTTACCCATACCGAAATTTATGACTATAACCAACGTCATTGTGCCCCTGTCGGTATATTTGGTGTTTTTTAAAAGTGAAAAGATTTGTGGTAGTTTGGCGATGCTTATGTCCTTTTAAAGCCGGCTTTCCACCGAATGCGTAAGCAGTAGAAAAACGCGTGTCTTTTGGTGTTGGGGTAGTTATTGTCCATTTATCGTTATCTAAGGGAAAAGGTCACTTTATCGTGATATTGATTTGAGGCCATATCGCCCACCCCTCGAATGAACTGTGATTACCCACATTTTTTTGGTTCAGCTTCACTAGCCACACCCTGGTCTTATTACTGCCAGGACCAATTCAGGAACCAAGAAATCACTGAAATAGAACCTGAACTTGAAGTGGGCTAAAAGATCTCAACAAGCAGCACCTTATCCCACAATCTAAAGAAATTCGAATACAGAAGAGACACAAAGTAATTAAAATGGATCAGTATGGAAAGGGTTATGAAGCCATTTTGAGGCTTTTGTACTCCAGCAAACCAGTGAGAGTTGTTGTCCATAAATGGAAAAAACACGCAACAGCGGTGAATCTCCCGAGGAGTGGCTAGCCAACCAACGGTTAGAAACCGAAAAATGGCCTCCATGGGAGACATGCAAGGAGAGAACCACAGCTGACTGAAAAGAAAAAAAATAAGGCCTGTCACACATTTGCCAAAAGCAATTTGCTGATCCTTTAAACCTTTCGGGACATATTCTCTGGACTGACTAGATAAAAATTAATTTTTTTGGAAGATACAGATCCTACTGCATCTGACATAAAAGTAACACACTATTTCGAAAAAATAACATACCTACAGTCAAACATGGTGGCGGTAGTGTGATGTTCTGGGGATGCTTTGCTGCTTCAGGTCCTGGACGACTCGTCATTATTGATATATAATTCAATAACAATACAGATCAAACCATAGAAGTGTGGTGCAATAGAAGAAAAAAAAAAGGTAGGTAAAAAAAAATTCACTTCGTTTTTCATCATAGCCCATAGGTAGCTTATTGTTAAAAGCATTTTTGAATTGAATTAATTACTTAGTCGTTTTGAACGGATTCGGGATGCACATCAACACTGAATGTAACAATAATGAACCAAATAAAACACAGCAAATACTATATTATACTCGAAAACGCTTTAAAAAATACATACAGGGGACGGAAGATCTGCTGCCTTCAGCACTCAATCACTGGACTGGGCTCTAGTGTTGTGTGTGAGAGTGTGAGAAAGAAAGAGAGAAAGAAAGAGAGAGAGAGAGAGAGAGAGAGAGAGAGAGAGAGAGAGAAAGAAAGAGAGAGAAAGAAAGAGAGAGAGAGAGAGAGAGAGAGAGAAAGAAAGAGAGAAAGAAAGAGAGAGAGAAAAAGAGAAAAAGAGAGAGAGAGAGAGAGAGAGAGAGAGAGAGAGAGAGAGAGAGAGAGAGAGAGAGAGAGAGAGAGAGAGAGAGAGAGAGAGAGAGAGAGAGAGAGAGAGAGAGAGAGAGAGAGAGAGAGAGAGAGAGAGAGAGAGAGAGAAAGAAAGAAAGAAAGAAAGAAAGAAAGAAAGAAAGAAAGAAAGAAAGAAAGAAAGAAAGAAAGAAAGAAAGAAAGAAAGAAAGAAAGAAAGAAAGAAAGAAAGAAAGAAAGAAAGAAAGAAAGAAAGAAAAGAAAAGAAAAGAAAAGAAAAGAAAAGAAAAGAAAAGAAAAGAAAAGAAAAGAAAAGAAAGAAAAGAAAAGAAAGCAGGCTGTGGATTGGTCTTGTCAAATTCCAGAATCTGCAGAGGCATTCATCACAAAAAATATAAAAAAAACACAACATAAGAGTAATGTAAAACACTCAGTAGCTTTTATAGTAAATGCCTGACCTGAAGGCAGACATTGATGCTAATGATGACACAACAAGTTATTAGGTTTAGGGTGCTATTAGTAGATAGTAGCTTTTAACCTTAATTTATTGGTATTAATGTTTGTATTGTTTGATTATGAATGGCAAACACTGCATGTTGCTGGACACCTGAATTTCCCCAGTCAGGGATTAATAAAGTATCTATCTATCTATCTATCTATCTATCTATCTATCTATCTATCTATCTATCTATCTATCTATCTATCTATCTATCTATCTATCTATCTATCTATCTATCTATCTATCTATCCCTTTTTTAAATAAGTTTTACTTTTTTTTTTTACATGCATTACCTGGTTGGTTTGATTAAATTTTTCCCCTTAATAAATGACAGCACAATTCAAAAACTACATTTTATATTTGCTCAGGTTACCTTTGTCGGATTTAAATTTGTTTTATAATCTGAAAACAATTTTACTGTGACAAAAATCTGTTGGGGACAAATAAATTGTCATGGTACTGTAAAGTCACAGACACTCTGCCAAAGCATAGGCCTTAAGTAGGGAGTAAAATAAATAAGAAAGCGGGGGAACAACACTTCTAAAAATAAGTGGGACCTGTTAGACCAAAGGGTTTATGCTCTAAATATCACAGGGTGTCATTGCTTGTTCAATCATTGGATCCATGAAAGCTTGTGAAGTATAATAGCATGGTTGTTTCTTTGGTTTGTCATTCTGTAGCTCTAAAAACAACCACAGCAACAAACAAAATGATAAGCTCCATGATCTGGTGTGATAAGGTGACAAAAAGGATGAAATTTTAACCACTGTTTAACTTTCTTACCCTTAAAAAAAACAACAACCAAACGGGTGGTGATCCTACCTTTGTTTTTAAAATTTTCATAAATATAAATAATTTCACCGACAATATTTCTTTTTTTAAATATTTTTATGAAATGTAATACTTGTCTAGCAATTCCAAAACTGCATAGGAACCCTGAATCTTGGCAGTTTTCTCTATGGCATGACTCACTGGTTTGACTAGTTGAGCCAAAAAGAAAATTACACATTTCAATTTTTATTTCTTTCAGCTGTTCACCCAAAGTGAACAAAGACCGTTTCCAAAGCTTATCCCAGTATCATATTTGTTACAAAGAGCACTTAAAAAGGTAAATAACGTAAACATTTATTAGAGAATCAGACCCCAGGCTAAAGCCTCTCTGAAGGAGCAACAATAAAATTAACCGAAATATGTGATCAAAGAGGCGTGGCACAAAGTTGGGCTGTTTTCAGCAACAGCTTGTTGAGGTTAGAAGCGTAACGTAAACAGAGCTACAGGTGCATTTCCCAAGCAAGGAAGTTATGCTACCATCAAACAGCCAAAACACAGGAAACCCTAAGGACCAGACAGAAACACTCATCTAAATGCATCAAACGCCTTCAGCCATGGAAGCATAAATGTCTTTAAGGAGGAAATCCTTACATGGGTATTACATAAACACAGCTGATGTTTTGTTTATTTCTAAAACTTTCTATATCACAGAAACAAACAGTTTCTTTGAACTACATTCCCATGCATGTATGTCTAGGATGAAAGTTAAACAATTCATTGCAAAATGCTCAAACTTATAGGAAGGAATCAGTTAGCAAAATAAGAAATATAAGAAAATTAGGGGGAAATAAAATCAATCTCTAATCTATCACCACATTTCAAACCAAAGAACAAATTCAAATTGATCCAATCCAGATGCATTGGAATTTGTCTACACTGACATCCAATATAGCTACAAAAAGGAATCATTTAATCTCTTTACCTTTGTTTTGTTAACCATCTTCTGAAGACTCCCGCCGGCTTGCTTATTGTGATTTTCTTCAGAGACGGAGGTGATCTCTGTGAAACCAGCTGCGACAGTGCATTCATTTCCTCCACCTACGTATGAAAACACGACAAGCTATTTAAAATAGAGACGAGGTAGGGGGGGGTGTCACTCAAGCCGTCAAACAGATGTGGTTGTCTTTCATTTCTCAACTTGAGATTTAAACATATAATTACAGGATTTTACACCATGTAATGGACATCTGCTGAAGCCAGATGACTGGTAGGGGCTTTAGTACAAGCAGTGCAATTTCTAACAGCGCAAACTGCATCAAAGGAAAAACAGCAAAACAAAGAAACTAAAATTAGAGGTTAAGTTATACCCATAATCAATCTTGGTTGTTATTTGGCGTTTTACAATTTAAGATTAAACTACCTAATCAGTACATTTAATCAGTACATTTGAGTGAGTATTCCTTTAAGAGGACACCCCCAAACATAACTTGAAGAAAGAAAAATGTTTTCTATTCAACATCTATGGGAGTATTTTCACTCTTAGCGGGGCTTTTACCTATAGTAGCTGCTATAAAGCGAGTAAGAAAACGCCTTAAAGCATTTCTCAGTACATCAGAAGCCTCGCACAGAGCCAGAGCACCATACATACCGACAATCAGACTCACTTGGGATTATCAAATTAACCAAATATCCGTATCTTCAGACTGTGGGAACAAACTGCTGAAAATGTGAAAAGGTTCAAAGTCCTCAGAAAGACCCAAGCAGATAGAAAAATGAAACTTTTTCAGAATTTGTTCAAAGAGCTGAGGAGAGTCCAAATGTTTCCGCTATTAGGCAAAATAATCTTGTGGTTCTATTATCCTGGAGGAGACACTAAGCATGTACCGGTCGGGCATCACTTGACTACACAGATGGAAAGGTCACAGCTAATGCAAAACTGCTCAAAAGGAGAACTTTTACTTCATATCAAAACATTACCTGAATATCTCAAATAGGTGCGCACACAATATAAGAAACAAACATATTTAAATCATGCACATTTTCAGTCAGACTCAACAAATCTGAGCCATTAGTTATCCCAAACACAACACCTAAATAAATATCTGTGTTAGGACTGTTTTCATCCATCCAGCATAAAGCTTATTGTAAGAGTAGATTGCTGGTAAGTGTGAGAAAAAATGAGGACATCCCACAACAGCTAGTGTTTTAACTTATCTAAAAAATTAAAATATTCAATATCAGCAAAAGTGAAAAATGTCAATATAAATAAACAATACAAAGATAATAACCACTTTAAATGTTTCTCTAAATTGTAATACAAATTGTCTTTCCTGGTGAGGAAAAAATCAGGACATGGCCACATCTATTCCAACCTAAAATGGCAAAAATTATACACAGCCATTTCTCATCTGGTGTACATAATAAGAACTTTGTTACTATTTTGAATGGTTGCCCTGTTTGAATGTCACACATGTTTAGAAACATGACGGTGAGTTCAAAAAGCTGTTTGAGGCCTTCAGAGAGAACTTTGCTGCAATTTTTGGGATTGAAAGAAGTCTCAAAATAATTTGAAATCAGCCATCAAAACAGTTCACCCAGATATCAGACCGCATGATCCTAAAAACAAAAATAAACTCTCTAAAAACTCTAAAATGTAATCCCAGGACCTACAGCACTCTTATTACTGAAAGCAAAAGCTTTAACAATCAGAATGTTGCTCTCTAAGAAAAAGGCTGTAATCAGTTTGGACGAAAACCACAACGTCTGGATTCATGTACTTTGGACAGACGAGTGTAAAATTTAATGATTTAGACACCAGACCAGAGAACAAGTTTGCCATAAACCAAAGACGGCACTCCAGGGAAAGAACCTCATCCCAACTGTAAAGCATGGAGGTGGAAGCATCATGATGTGGCCATGGACAGTCAAAGCAAAGAACTTCTCCCAGCTGTAAGTGATGCAAGAGACTGGTAGACGGCTACAAGAAAAGTCTCCCTGAAGTTATCTCAGTCAAATGGGTTAAGATCAACTAGCAGGAGGTAGGGTCTCCCTTTTCCATAAAAAAATTATCTGTGTTTATATGTTTACTGAGTTAAAGAAGTTTAATTTTTAGCTCTTCAAGTGCAATTAAACCACTTCATTTCCGAGATTAAAAAGTAGATTAAATTAGACATCAATAAAGAACTGAATGTTTGATGAGGTGTCCTCATTTTTTTGTTTACCTGACAATAGGTGGTGGTCTTGTTAAATAAAAACTTTAAGATATTTTTTTCTTTCGTTCTTTTAAAGTACGTTCAAAGTGTAAATATAGGTGAAATTTCTGAGGAGGAAATTAATAAATCAGGCCTAATTTTTATGGTAAATCTTTATTCATCGATTTGATGCAAAAACTAGAAATAAAAACCTTTCTTTAAAATAATGGCACTGAGTATTTCCTCAAAAAGAAAAAACAGGTTTAACCATAATTATTAACAAACATCCACCACCGCTAACACTCAAACAATTTATGGTTTGTTTCTACAATTCAGAATGATCAAAATGTCAGAGATAATTACAGGATTGGCTTCTTATTACAACACATTGTAGATGGGAATATTTTTCTTACTCACTTTCAGAGCATTGATAAATTGCAGTGAAATCAGAGTTTTTCTGCTGCTCTGATTTATCGATATCCTTTGCTTCTAAGGGTGGTTGTCCTGGTGTAGACGCTGGTCTCCGTTTTTCGGTAACTTTTGTAGTTTTACTGGTGCCTGAAAACTCCAGAGAGCCTTGTCTTCGCTTTTGAGTCACTTGTTTTACATTAACAGTAGGACAACTGAATCCCGGGAGAGCGCTTTCAAGATCTCCTTGAAAACACCCGTCACCTTCACCAGACTCGTGACTGACATTTTTGTCACAATGACTTTCTTCCAGTTTCATTCTTTTCTTTTCAGATCCAGAGATTGTACTCCTCCTCTGTTTTCTTCTTTTTGAAAGAGGGTCCAACTCAAAAGGTACTTTAATGTTGCTCTTCACAGGTAAGTTAGGCAAAATAGGTTTTTTGTGATTGGCAGGAGAGAAATAGTCCTCAAACACATCGTTATCTCCATCAGCCGAACTCGAGGCAACGTTTTTACATTCGCTGGACAGAGTGAAAGATCGCACCAAGGAAGAAAATGACAATCTGGCTCGTTTGGGTGTTTTCCGTTCAGTTTTCTTTGCCAAGGAACTTTTACTTGACATTTCAGTTCCAGCGTTAGCTATTGTTGCTGACGATGAAAGGCAATTTAAAGACTTCATAGCATCGGGAGAAACTTGGGATTCAGTGTCTGCACAGGGCTTTTCCACTGTGATTTTTGGTTTTTCATTTTCAGATTCCTTAGGTAACACACTTGTTGGTTTCGCAAGCGACTGCCTTCTTTCTCTATGGGGGATTCTGGTCTTGCCAGGAGTGTCCTGGAGAGGACTCTGTGAAAACTCTTCAGATCTAAATGTCTCTGCTCCTTTTTTCCTCACTGAAGTTCTTCTTGACTTTGTTTGTTTTTTCACTTCTTCATCTTCTTGGTCGTCAAAGCAAGGACGTGCAGGCAAATTTGAAATCCGTTTTGGCACATCGTGGCAGGGAGAAAGCCATGGCTTTGTGGAGTGTTGTCCGAGCTGACAGTGGTCTCCAGCCTCAGACGATCTTTCTTCTTCCTTAGCAGGTGAGCCAACAGGTTCAGCAACAGAAGCATCATCAGACTCGTCATCCGCTGTATATTGGAGAAAAGAAAATAAACTCAATATTTCTGAAAAAAGAAAAAGCATTTTAATGCATTTATCACTTTTTGCTTTACATTACTCGTTCCACAATTAAAGGTAGCTAACTGATACAGTCAAAAATCCTGGAAGGAAGCAGACAGTCCAACAAAACAAAGGACAAATGACCCTAATATTGACAAATGGCTGCTAGTAATATGATTAGACTAAGTCTTCTTACAGTTGAAATCAAGGAAAGTTGGTGTGCTTCCAAGAGAAGGCTTCAGGCCAGTGGGTGAGCAGGAATCAGCCATTTGTGACGCTGAACAGCAAGAACATTTGAATTATTTTGGTGTTCTTTTAAATGTTCTAAAGATGCATCAGGTTCTTATCAGTTTAACAAAATGTACATTTTCAGGTTCTCCTTACCTGTGGGTGAAATATTTTCCCGTTTGTCTTTCATGTCTTTCAAGCGCCGTGCCATGTAATCAGACCTTTTCAAAGCAGGGCTATAGATTATTCCATTCTCCTCATCAATAATGATTGGTGACATGTCCACAACTACAAATAAAAATAAAAAAGATAAGAAAACGCATCACATTCTACACTGTAAAATAAAATCAAAATAATCCAGTACTGGTAAAACCTCTTACCCTGAGGTTCTAACGGAGGCAAGTCTTTTACCATTTTTTCAAATTTCTTCTTCAAACGCCAATCATTTTCAATTGTCCTTTCGGGAGAATCTTTCGGCAGCATGCAGCGGTGCTACATGAATCACAAAAGCCCAAAAATGTTTTAACAAAAAGCATTAAGGATACACTCAAAACATCTGGTAGTTCTTACTTTGTCAACAAAATATGAACTGCGGAAAAAAACCTAACCCTTTAATCTGTGCAGCTTCGCACAACAGAAAAATATAGGTTGTGCACTAAATTAATAAGGCAAAGAATAACAACTTCAGAGGACACTTTTAATGTTTTTAAAATGGAAAACAACAGTCTAAAGGGATATTTTAGGACAATAAATTAGGTTGATTTTTTTTTTATGTTCAAATTCAAATTTATGCTGAATTTCATTTATTCACTCAGTACCTGTCGTCCTTTAGTTATGATATCTACAAAAGGTGCTTTAACGTGTTTCTTAGGTACCGGGAAACTCACTATATACCTTCTCATGATATTTCCACACCGAAGCTTCTATACTTTTCCAGATTAAATTTAATCGTTTTTTGTTCGACGGTTGTTATGGGATTACTGACATATAAGTCCAAGTCCAGTACTCACCTGCCTGTTTTTCATCACAGGATTTTTTTCATCATTTAGAGCTGGAAATAAATGTTCATCCACACGTACACCGTCATCGTAACACCTGGACACAGCACTTATTAAGAAATGGTCGAGAAAACCCTCTTCTAAACCTTCAGGACACTGCCATAACAACAACATGCAACTTTGTTTAAATAACTGTAAAAAGCTCCTCTCACCTTCCAACCCAGAGAGCAGACACAAGTTGGACATCCATTTTCTTAGCTTTCCTCCATGTAGCTTGATGTCCATTGTTGAATATAACATGTGTGACTTGCTTATTAAATCTTTTTGATACCTTCAAAAGAAAGGTGAAAGTAGACTGAGTTATAGCGGGCACACAATTGAAACCAGATATTTACACTGCTTAAAAAAACACACCTCTTTTTAAATGAATAAATCAGATTGATATGTTTCTGTTTTAGTTAGATAGGAAATCCAAAATTACTTCTTTTTACTAAATGCAAGATTAATGAGAAAGATCCATTTCTACCCAAAGCGCAAATAGGTGTAACAAATGGACAATGACCCTAAGTATACTGCTACATTACTTTAAAGTGGTTTATGATTAGCAAAGTCAATGTTTTGTCGTGGCCATCAAAAAGCTCTGAGCTTAATCCCATAAAAGATTAGTGGGTTATGAAGTAAAAAAAAAAAACAGTATGAGAGACCGGTCCTGTGAGAAGAAATTGAACAAAATTGAACAAACTATTGTGAGAAGCTTGTGGAAGGATAACCAAAATAACTGAATCATACAGTTTAAAAGGCACAGACAACAGCAAATGCTAAGTAAAAACACAAAAATGTTGCTTTACCTGAGCTCCCATTTCCTCCAGCTGTTTGATGAACGATTTTGAATAGTTTGCTCTTTTATCAGAAGACCATACATCAACATAGACAACAACATCTGCAAAGACAACAGCCATAATTACACATTTCAACTGCATGTTGTAAGAATCCACCTAAATTCACAGCAACAAAGAAAAGACGATACCTTTAAGAACAGAAAGATTTTTGCTTGAAGTCATCACTTTCTTCTCTAGTCTTCAGTAACTGAAAAAAGTAGCATGATTGTATGAAATAAAACAATTTTCATATTATTTTTATGAAGTATTTTCTATAACACAAAATACAGCCCAAGGTTATGTACACTGCTGGCTATCACTCAAAGAATGATATTTTTCAAAAATGTCCAGTTAACCTTTCCAGCATATCTATATAACAAGTTTTGACTCAGAGCAGAGGGAGTAACTGGATCATTTAAGCCAAGCAAAACAAGAACATATATACTACACTGCTGTGTATTTTGGTTTGATGAATAAATGGCACAGATAAAAAGTCCTGTGTCGTTTTACACAATATCTAAAAGTGATATATAAACAACGTATCAAATTTAAACTCCGACTTGTGGTATAGTTCAAAGATAAATGCACTCAGCACAGATAAAGTTAATATAAATAAGTTGGTCAAACATGTGTGAAGGTACCTATAAGTTATACTTGATGTTCATCAATCTTTCAGCAACATGTCAGAAAACATTACATTTATAATAGTATCTCGGCTCCATAGTAACAAAGTCTGCTTGCTACACTGATCTTCTTGCAGTCCAGATTTTGCTCACCTGTAACACCAACTGGTGCATTAAGCAAATTAAAAACACAGCGAAATGGGTCCTGACCTGTTGGGGAAGATGCAATTTATTTTAATGAGGAGCATAGAAATGGTTTTTGATTAAACTGTGTACTAATGCATTTCCAAACAGGTACAGGTTATTGTTAGAAAATACTGACGGTGGTCAATATGTTCCTATCTGGGTTTTAAATACATGGACTAAGGTCGTTTTAAATCGTTCATTTTCGTTCAAAGACGATACAAAAATCTCAGACATTAAATGTTGCGATCAAACTATTTTAGGTTAGCACAAGTTCAAAACAACTTGAAGATTATAGGACTCTTCTTCCGCAGACATAGTATTACCATGGGTGAGAGTTGCCTTTGGTTAATGCATTACCCTTGTATGTAACACTTTTCAAACCACAACTCATAGAAAGCAAACTAGCAGCAGTAATTACGCATTAATCCATCACCTCGTTGATATTCATAACCGTTTCTCTGCTAAGTTTGCAAGCTAACAACTTAGATCCGTTAGCACTGCGTTGGCGTGGACACCGAAAGCTCATACTTCCCCAATATAATATTACGCGCATTACTCATGTTCTGAATGTCATGGGGATAGTTTCATCACAGCAAGTGTAAAATAGTAAGTTTTAATAACTGTCTTGTACTTACTTAATGTGTCAGCGAAGTTTAAATGTTACAAAATTATAGTCAGTGAATATCATTGGCGCGTGCAGTTCGTGTTGCAACGCATTCTGGGACGGACAGAAATGATTGGCTGATATGCGATGTACTTCACTTCCGTCCACCAAGCTAAAGAGTTGCTCACATCATGGAGATAGATTGTTTTTTAAGAAGAGGTAACGGCCTCCTCTGGCAAACTGATACCCATTAATTACAGAACCACCTGTTGAATAATAAAAATAGTCTCGAAATAATGACTTCAGTGTTCTACAGCGCCACTCACTTGAGTTTTAGAAAATACAGAAAACAGTTCTCAAATAAGTATGTATTTTATTAAGGGACATCAAATATCGAAACCAATCTGCCTAGTTGTATCATGAAAAACGTTTTAGACATCCAAGTTTTATCTTTGTCTCATCAGGGGCTGATTACCACCAGACCTGTGGAAAAAAAATCCCCTAACCAGAACCTGTCAGACTGCATGAAGTAGGCTAAAACATAAAAGTGGAAAGGTTTATTTATTTCCATAATTCCTTTCAAAACGTTAAACTTCCTTATATCATATATTCAGGGCCCTCAATTTAAACGATTTCAAGTATTTAGTTGTTTATTTGTACATAATTTGGGCTTCCAGCTCATAAAACCCACAAAAACAGGAATTCAAAAAATTAGAATACTGTGAAGAAATCACAATTTAATTCCCAGCAAAAGAAATCAAATCAATTAAAATATGGTTTAACTTTGGTTCAGTTGTCTCAGTTAAGCTCAATATGGCGAAGACTGCAGAGTTGACAACTGAGTTGACCATCATTGATACCCTCTATTGGGTTGGGTAAGCCACAAAAGTTCATAGCTAAGAAGGCTGGCTGCTTACAGGGTGTCCAAGCATATCAATGGAAAGTCTAGTGGAAGGGTAAAATGTGGCAGGAGCCCAAATTATGTACAAATAAACAACTAAATGCTTGAAATCGTTTAAGTCGTGGGCCCTGAAGCAATAATCCATGGAAGTTTAAAGTTTTGAATGAATTATGGAAATAAATAAACTGACATATGCTAATTTTTTTTTGGAAAGAGTCTGTACATTCTGCTACCATAAAACACTACATTTCAGAAGAAGAAGATCATTCTGAAAAATCAAATGTGGCGGTGACGGCTATCTTTGTCTTATATTAAAATTTTATGATGTGTAAATATGACAGAAGAGCAGAGACAGAGGAAAACTGTGAGGAGGATAAAAACTTTACAACAGCACAATAGATCCTTTAGTCTGTGCAGCAATATGTTTTCTATCTTCTATATGTCTGTTGTGGAGAGAACAATATCATATTCAGTCATCTTTTAAGGGCATCTAAACCATGACAAAAATTGGTCAAGACAGTTTTGTCTGTTCTGGGGACCATTCTGTAACCTGTAGGAATCATTGAGTAAAGAATGATGCTTCATGAAATGAAAGAAGATTACAGACAACTTTCTTCAGAACCCAATTATCCAACAGCAGTCTATCCAGTGAGAGCCATCTTCAAGTCACTTGCAGCACATACAGGGGACACTTCACCACCATAGCTACAATCTATCATGACTCTTTGAAGAAACCTAAATGAAGAGGATTTTCCTTCAGGATTTATGAAATATTGCACTGAACCAAATCTAATCTGGATATATTTGCAGATTTTTTTTTCAAAACCTTTGGGAACTTTGGGCAAGGGATAGGGGAAATGGACATGATATTTTGTCACAAGACAATATATAAAACATGACAACATTAGTTATAATGAAGCAATTTAATTATTCACGTATTTTTAGATCTAGATTTTTCACTGCATAAAATATAGAGTGTCACAAATTAAAATGTTTTAGAGATTATACTAAAAAATTATTTATTAGGCTACTCTATTACTGAATTATTGGAGCCATTTTTAACTTCCTGTTAGGTGCTATTGTAGCTATAGATTTCTCTGAATATGTAGAAGATACCATTTGAAGGGCCTAAAAGGATGTTTGTTTTTTTCAATATAAAAAATTAAAACCCAAGGTATCCAAAGTGTAATGTGCATTGTAATGATGTTACCAGAACTAAAGAAATGAACAGAATCAGATCTATACCAGACACAATTAGAAATAACGAATAAAACTCAAGGTGTGTCACTACCAATATTTAATGCAACAGTGCTGCTAACCAATAAACAATAGCAATTCCAGTTTATATTTTAATGCATATTGCAGCATTTACATTTGAACCCAGATCTTGAATTTAATGATGCATGTCTATCATTTCATATTTTATATCATATTGAACTAAGCTTTTCAGGATTTAAATCAGTTAGGACTACCAAAGTTGGTAAATGCAAGAATAATACGAGAGAATGTTTTTAGATTTTTTTTAACTTTCTTTAAATTCACAAGTTTACTCAAACAAAGACTACTATTAAATAAATTAAATTCAGTTTATTTATATAGCACCAATTCACAACAAATATCTCAAGGCACTTTACAAAAAACATAAATTCAGTCCAATCACACAAACAGATTCAAAGTCAATTATTCACATTCCAATTGGATCCTCGTTATCAAACAGTGCAGTTAAGTTTCTTATTGAAATTGATGTAAACGTTTTCTATGTAGAGAAGTCCATGCAAGTCCATCAAGTCCCTCATTAGGAACAATGACTCCTCAATAAAACAATTCGGAAAAGTCTTGATGATAATGTCATGGCTTTGTAAGCTTCTGATAGACTAATTTACAACAGTTGAGTTAAACGGAGGGACACCTTTTGATGTATTTTTAGACACACATCAAACACACTGCCTCTTTGTGTGATACCATGGGGGAACAAATTCTCAATCAATCAAGACAACAAAAGGAGAATTGTTGACTTCCACAAGTTTGCCTTTGGTACAATTTCCTGATACCTAACGGTGCCATATTCATCTGTTCAAACAATTACACACAAGCATAAACACCACAATTATACTAATAATCTTTTAGGATGAAATATGCATATTAACTTCAGAACAAAAACAAAGCCTTGTGAAGATACTGGCAGGGGCTGGTAAAAGAAACGGGTTATGCACTTACATGGACTGAAAAACAACTAAGTAAGATAGAAACAATTACCCCAAAAACAAAAGTAAAAGGAGGAAGCTTGCAAGCCTAAGATGACCATCCCAGCTGTAAAGTACAGTAGTGGCAACATCATGTTGTGAGGGTGCAGAAGAGACTGGTGCATTTCACAAACTAGGTGCATCATCAGGAAGGAACATCACCGAAATACTGAAGCAACAATCAAGACATCAACCACAAAGTCCATGCACAAATAGGTTTTCCAAATGGATAATGATCCTAAGCATAGTGCCAAATTAGCTACAAAGTAAGACTTAAAGACAACAAAGTCAATGCTTTTGGACAGGCTATCACAAAGCCCCAAATTCTGTGTGCAGAGCTGAAAAGGTGTGTAAGCAAGTGACCTGCAAACATGACTTAGTATCACCAGTTTTAACTTAAGGAATAGGCCAAAATTCCAGCAAACTATTGTAATTCATATGAAAAGAGACTCAGAATGTTTGGCAAAAGTCATCCAGTTCAAAAGATAAATTACCACAGATTAAGGTAAAGTATGTAAATTTCTGAATCTGGAGAAACTTTAAAGAAATCTCTCTTTTATCACTCAGGCTTTTAGAAAATAAAAAAATTATTTTGGTAATGCTAACCAAGCTAAAACAGGAAAACCTTTGAAATAATGTCAGAAAGTTAGAAAAACATTTGATATAGTGTAAGGAAATATCTGTTTTCAAATTTATGTACATGCTGATGGAACCGACAGTGAAAAAATAGTTTGAGCAGCAAAAGCAACAGCCTCAATAATGCTATCGTTTTTTGTGGGTTTTAAAATTTCATTATTTATAGCATTCTTTAGAGCAGGATTCCTAATTTTTCTGCTGTTTGGTAGACAATACAACATTGCCCACCTTGGTTGGTGGATAAGTATTGCTCAAACCAGTTTGAATCAAAAGCTAAACAATCATTTTAATATTATAAATATGGACACAGCTAATAAAAAACTTAGATAATCTAAAGCGATGTTAACAATGTTATAAAGCACTACAATGTCATCTTTATTTGTCACATAAAGCACAGAACAAGTCCATATTATTTGTCCCTGTAAAATGTTCACCATTACACAGCACAAATGCCATAAATACAAAAAATACTGGAATTTAATAACAGTAGTCCATCTGAAAAAAAAAAAAAGTTTGTCAGCTTGACACAATGAATTTTTCACAGCAACTTTTAGCTAATACCTTCACATTACCTTGAATCTTTTAAAACCAATGTTTTTCTTTTATTGACATTCTTTGTTTAACTTTAGCGACATACAGGATGAAAAGAACCAACACTGTAATACATACTATACTATATATGATAAAACAAAAAAGAAAATCAAAGTCCAAAAAGTGGAAAATTTATGCAACTATATGCTATTTTAGAGGCGGGACTTTTGCATGAAAGTCACACAGAGTTGCTTCTGCACTGAAGGGGCACGGAGGTGCGAGACATTTCCATGTGTACTGTGGACATGGGAAAACGGTCAAACTCTTCTTCTTGTGGGAAACAGCGGCAGTGGAGCAGCACCTCTCGCACTTCCTGTCGAAAGTTGGAGTTGAGGAAGCCATAAATTATGGGATTGATGCAGGTGGAGGACATGGCCAGCAGGTGGCAGAGGGAAAACAGGAGGTTGTGATGGCAGACAGGCAGAGCCTCCAGGTTCCAGTCGGCTAACACGTTGAAGATGGTGAGCGGAAGCCAGCAAAGAGCGAAGGCTGTTATGAGTGCGACCAGCATGATGTTAATCCGCTGGCTGTTGGTCATGCGCTGGTTTTCTGGGGTCCTGGCACGGTCCAACATGTCTTTGCGGTGGCGAAGACGAACAAAAACTCTGACATAGCAAAGCAGTACCAACAGGAGGGGACCACAGTATTGGAACAACAGAAGCCATGTGGTGTAAGCTACCCTATGTTCATGAGATGGCCAGTGCTCCACACAGGCTTCCATGTGAGGGGAGGTGGGGACATAAGAGAAGAGAGAGCGATATAGGTTTAAAGGCATAGATGAGTTTTTGTAAGTACTGAAGACAAACTGAGGAGGAGACGCATTGAGATAAACATGGGGAGACAGCTGAGATGGGAGTGGCAGGACTACATTGGTATATGGCTCATTAGTGAGCAATTGAAAGGCTAAAAAGGGTGTAGATGTAAAGCTGGCAAGAACCCAGATAAAAATGACGGCCATGTAGGCCTGGGGAATGCTTGGTTTCCATCCAGATGGGTTTATGATGAGCTGATGTCTTTCTAGAGCTATGAAGACTAAAGACAGCACTGACACTGTCACAGACACGCACTGGATGAACGGCACCAGACGGCACAACAGAGACCCAAACACCCAGTGGTCCATGAGTGTATAAATGACAGTGAAGGGGAGACAGAACATGCACACCAAAATGTCAGAGAATGATAGATTGCAGATGAAAATGCTGGTGACGTTGACTTTCTCTCTGCGATGGGTGATGATGCAAATGAGGCCAATGTTCCCCACTAGCCCCAGCACCATTGTAACACTGTACCACACCACAAGACATGTTGTGAGGACAGGAGACATGTGGCACTGCTCTTCGTGCTCAAGAACAGAGAGGTCGGACATGAACTGGGTTTTGTTCCCTGGCCATTCCTGCACAGACTCATGATTGGCACTTTCTTTCTCCCAAACCAGAGAATGTGAAGAGGTGGAGCCATTGAAGAGCAGAGGTGATGTTGGTAAAGAAGACTGGCTTGTGTTGGCACTGAAGGACATATCACCAAATCTCTCTGGATCTAACCATCCATTCCAAGCTATTGGAAAAATACATCTGAGACAGGGAGGAAAAACAGAGAAAAACCTTTTAGGTGCAATTAATCTTACAGGTCAAACGATCTGTTCATGTAGAAATCATATGGTTCGGTGAAAAACAATATTTGGAAGAATAAAAAAATAAAAACAGGTTTTCTGGCTGTAGTTGCCTTTATTTGACAAGGGGTAGTGTAGAAAGGGGGAGAGAAGTGGGGGAAGACATGCAGCAAAGGTCCGTGAGGACGGGATTCAAACTCAGGACGACCATGTAGAGAACTGAGGCCTCCGTTCATGGGGTGTCCGCACTAAATACTACGCCATGTGACGCCCCAAGGAAGAATTTTTAAAATACTGATCCATATTACGGATAAACTTGCACGAGTTTCTCATGTTAGGGCTTCTTAGAGAAGAACGTATGAGCATCATCAAATTACCTCTGAAATGACTGATGATGAACATTAATGTTTGACAGGAATGCATCTATGGTCCCTAGTGATACATCTTCTAAAGGCTCATGATTTTACAGACATCAGGTGTATTGAGTGCCATGAAATTTGGCTAATTTCTCATTAACTTGGGGGAGGGGAGCTAGGCAGTGAATTAATTGCACAAAATGTGAAAAAAAGGTGCAGTCGATTCTGCTGTCAAAATGCAGTGCAATAAATAGTAATATTGATCCAATCCCAAACACAAGGGTCCTGATCAAGGCCTTTTACAAAATAATCCATATCAGCCTGACAGCATTTGATGTTCTTGCTATTTTGTTTTTGCATGTAGCTTGCCTGTATACTTCCTTATGTTGAATATCAGTTGTACTTGATGTTATGTCTTGTATCTGTTCTATATTATTCTGCCTTTGTGGCCAGGTCTCTCTTGAAAACGAGATCTTAATCTCAATAAAACTTACCTGGGAGGATGCAATACTTAAAATTTCCAATCATGATTTGCTGTTGATACTAGAGTTGAGCTTGTAATGCAGTGTCCTGTTTGTAAGCAGTATGAAACGTAACACTGAATTTGTTCATCAACATTGCCATTGTAAGCCAAACGGTTTTCCTTCAATGACAAATATACAATTTTAAAGCCATAAAAGCAAAATCTATTGAAAATATTTCCAATAGTTTATAAAGCAGATAAGTCATTTTAAGGGTACTTTTTGACAACCAAAAAGCCTTTGTAGCCACAACTAGGAAATTAGTACCATTTATGGATAATCATGTGTCATCCGGATCTGTAGTGTCTGATATACTCTGTTGTACAATAGACAAGAACAGTTTTCTTGATTCAAAAAGGACATTTAACAGCAATATGTCTAACAGATTCATGGTTACTTATTGGCAGCACAAAAAAGATAAAGGGAGTGCTTTGGCTACAAAGCTAATTTCTCCAGGAAACATGCCGGTATGTGAGCTCTATAGAAAGAAAACAGGTGAAGAGGATGGATTCCTCTTTACCCACCAAAAACAATCTCTCTGTTTGAAACATTTTCTTTTTTGTGAAACAGTTGGAATCTTGAATTTAGGAGAAGGAACAACCACAACCTGTAGAAAGACAACTAGGATGGTTAGCTTGAACAAGAAAACAGATAATAGCCAAGCCATGAGGCAACTGCAGCTGTTGCGTATAACCATAAGGATTATAAAGGGGAAAAGACACTTATTTTCACTGTCTTTGGCAGAGCACTCTTAAAACTCTCCATAGGATGCCGGTTTGTTAGGTCTCCAACCTCCTGACAGGTCTCTCCTGACTTCTTCCTCTTCACAGAATAAGTCCACATATAAAATTTCACTTTATGAACTAAGATTTTTGTTGGAGACATTGCTATCATGATTTTTGTCTTGGGTGGACAATGTTTTATGCATTCCTGCCCAGATCTGGCATTCCAAACCTAATGTCATCACTGTTTTGTAACTTTCAGCTGCACTCTCAGCTGCCTTGTGCTTCCTGCTTTTCTTTCAGCTTCTTTAGAAATTTGAATACAACTGAAAAGAACAAATGATAAGAACTGTTCATATATTCTCTGTAAAATACCCTTTGTTAGATCTGTATCCAATATAACAGAGTGGGAAAAATCCCTCTTTAATCAAGTAATAATAAGCTCTATGAATACCAAAACTAAAATATGCATACATTTCTTTTTTACCTTATTGTTTGACAGAATAATTACCGGTCCTTTTCCCCTGCTTATTTGCAAACGCTAAGATCACTCCATTCATTGCCCACAAATCCAAACACATTTCAAGATAAAGATAACAGCTTCATGACTAAAATTACTGTGCATACCCTGCAGTACAGATTTGTCTTTTTCTCTTTTGCACAATGACTGATGTGGTACGTCAAAGTGAAAGGGCGTGACATTGTCAGAATCCTAAAAATGGATTCAAGACGTCTCCCCTCAATCCTCTGCCATGTGCTGTGAAAGCCAACATCATAAACAAAATGAAACTGTCACTCTCTATTAGCAGCACATGCACTCAGCTATCAGTCACTTCACGCTGCCTCCTGACTAACCTACCCTGTCAGTGTGTGGACCGAGCTGTGGACAGTGTGGTACAGCATTGATCATCCTTTGTTAAGTGGTGGCAAAGCAACAGTATTGCCACAACTAGTAGAGCCTAAATCAGACGTAAACTTGAAAAACCAGGGACAAAATGCCCATTAAACAATTTCATATTGTAGTGATCCAACACCGTAGGATGGGCATTCAGCTTGTATGTGTGTTATCCTGATGTCCCCATCCTTGAGCTGAATATCTGTAGGGTAGGGGAACATCATGACCTGCCTGGCTCCATTTGCTCCATTGTATTCTTCTTTTCTCCATTAGCAAAGTGTCCTCCATCTCTCAGAAGATAGAAAACATAGTAAGGAACAAATGGCTGAATGTAATTTTTGTTCACCTTGGGTTTTTCTTTATATTTAGGAAGCAGCATTGTGCAAGACACAGAAGGCTTTCTTTTTTTATCTTACATCATCTGTCTTTGTAATTTGTTTTTTGTTAGAAAATACATTTTGTTAAATGCATGGCAATTTCATATTCTATTCATCCGCAACAGTTAACGTATGATGATCTTATGATTATTGTTTGGAGAGAAAAAAATAATTGTAATAATCTGATGATGTGTAAACACTTTTAAAGCTAAGCCTTTGGAAATTTTAAAGGTGTTTTTCTGTAGAAGTGAAGTCACAGATCAAATGAATGCACCTGAAAAGGAAAATAATAGGAACACAGCTTACTTAGTGTGCTTGAACCAAAAAGCGTTAATTTAATTAAACTCCTTGTTTTTAGAAAATGTTGAATTTTAAATTCTTTAAACTTTTAAATTCCTATAAATTCTAAAAAGAAACATGCTTCTTACATCTTTTTTCTAAGCTGCTCTCATAACATTTTGTCTTACATGAATCCATTTTGGATATATTAGGGAAACTGACCACATATGTGCTAATCAAGACCAATTTTCTCATGGAGCCTCAGAGTAAATGTAGCTGGAATCTGTTTAGTCTACTCAACCTGTAATAATGACCTGAATCTCATTGTTCTCTGCTTGGGGTATCATGGATTGTGGGTGAGTCCTCAAAATACTTTTCCACTGTGATGAGATTTCTTATCTTCATCTTTCCACATTGTGCTGCCAAAAAGGCTTATCTTTTCCTCAGGTTTTCTGTTTTTTTTTTCTTTTTTCCCTCCTTCCGTTTACCTTCTAAAACTGCACACACTTCTAATAAAATGACAAAAATCATATACTATTGTTTAAATGAATTAGTAAAAACATTTATAAACATAAATTCATGGAAAACAGCTGCCTGTCTAAATACTAAGCAACAACATTACAGAACATAACCCACACTGCATGCAATAGAAGTGATTAAATATTCACTCTTACTTCCACTGAATTATCTTATTCATTACATCATTATTGCCTGGAAGACATAAGTCACTCACGTGTGGCGTAGGCTGAATAAAGAGTTTCTGTGATGCCTTGAAGACAGGAGATGATGCTCTGAACAGGTGTGAGTCCACAGGGAGGAGAGTTGAAGAAGGAGCTGAATATCATAATAGCCAGAGCGTTTCTGTCAGAAACAGCAGTGAGGGTAGAACAGCTATAATTGGGCTATTGGAGCCTTTTGGGTCCCAGAGAGCCTCCAAGTGTCGATCTCTGCTGCCACTCAGTGGAGGAATTATTATATTACATCAACTGTTGCAAAGACTATGGGCAAAATGTTTAACAGACAAAGACGAATCGCATATGGAAGGTGCAACTTTATTACCAATTAAATGTATATTATGACAAGACAAAGTAATATCGTTGCTGCTGTTTGTGTATTGCGTGCAATCAGTTTAACCCAATGAAAACATGCAATACAAACATGAAAAACCATCATGAGATTGCCTGAATGAAATTATCTCTCATACATTAGGGTTTGCGTTATGTCTTCAGAGAGGATTACACTCCTGTGTGTTGTCTCACTTCTGCACCGTCTAGGCAGAGCAGACGTCTTTATCCACAACAAACTCACCCTCCTCAAGGACATCTATGGTGCCTTCACCAGGGATCCTTAAAACCTAAAAGGAAAACAAAGAATATAATTGTCAAAATGGTTCAACAAGTCAGACACTGTAAAAGAAATAAATGAGAACAAGTAAAGTTGCTGCCTTTTTCTTGTTTTTCACAATTTGTCACATTACAAAATATTACGCGATAGACCAACACAAAGTGGCATACTAGTGAGAACTGGAGGGGAAAGGATTTTATTTACATTTCAAAATTTTTATAAACATGTGAAAATTATGACATCCATATGTATTTAGCCCTCCTGAGTCAATAATTAGTAGAACCACCTATCCCTGCAATTTACTGCTGTATGTTGTTGAGGCATGTTTTGTACCAGTTTTGAACATGTAAAGATCCATTCTTTTTTGCAAAAATTGCTCAGGTCAGTTTTTCAGGTCATATCAAGGATTCTAAATTGGATTTACAGTTGTGTGCGAAAGTCAGGGCACCCCTTTAAAAACAGCATATTTTATATATTTAAAAATGTATATTCATATTTACTGTCTCTCTGGTATATGGGGAAAAAAAGACAATATTGTCAGGAAACATTAATGCATAGTTACATTTTATTTTATAAATTGAACAAAATTACAAAACTTAAAAACATAATTTTGGCATGTGCAAAAGTCGGGGCACCCTACAGCATAAGTACCTTCAGTACTTAGTAACACCCCCTCTGGCAGATATCACAGCTTGTAAACGCTTTTTATAGCCAACAACAAGTTTCTGGATTCTATTATTTGGGATTTTTCCCCATTCTTCCTTGCAAAAGGCTTCCAGTTCTGCAATATTCTTAGGACGTCTTGCATGCACAACTCTTTTAAGATCTACCCACAGATTTTCGATGATGTTTAAGTCGGGAGACTGTGAAGGCCATTCCAAAACCTTCAGCTTGCGTTTCTTGAGGTAGTCCATGGTGGATTTGGAGGTATGTTTAGGATCATTATCCTGTTGTAGAAGCCATCCTCTTTTCAGCTTTAGCTTTTTTACAGATGCTGTGATATTTGCCTCCAGAATTTGCTGGTATTTAATTGAATCCATTCTTCCCTCCACCCGAGCAATGTTTCCTGTCCCACTGGCTGCAACACAACCCCAAAGCATGATGGATCCACCCCCATATTTAACAGTTGGCAAGGTGTTCTTTTCATGAAATGCTGCTCCTTTTTTTCTCCAAACATACCTTTGCTTATTGTGGCCAAAGAGTTCTATTTTAACTTCATCAGTCCACAGCACTTGTTTCCAAAAGTCATCAGGCTTCTGTAGATGTTCTGTTGCATATTTTTGACGTTGTATTTTATGATGAGGTCGTAGATAAGGTTTTTTTCTGCAGACTCTTCCATGAAGGTCTTGTTTGTGCAAGTATCGGCGCACAGTGGAAGGGTGCACCACCACTCCTGAGTCTGCTAAATCTTCCTGGAGGTCTTTTGAAGTCAAATGTGGGTTTTGGTTTACCTTTCTGATCAGACTACGAGCTGTTCTCTCCGAGAGTGTCCTTGGTCTTCCAGATCTCTTCTTGACCTCCACAGTTCCCCTCACCTGCCATCTCTTAATTATGCCTTGCACTGTGGAAACTGCAAGCTGAAAACGCTTTGCTATCTTCTTGTAGCCCTCCCCGGCATTGTGGGCATCAATTACTTTCATTTTTTCTGTCTTACACAGCTTCTTAGAGGAACCCATGGTTGCTGAGTGTTTGTACAAGGTTTGTGGAGTCGCCGTATTTAAGAAACCCTCAAATTGGCACCAGCTGGCACTCCCTAATGACAATTGTTGACACATGCTTCAGGACCAATGAGCTGGTAGAGGTCTGAGCTTGTAAAAAGAATCTGAAACTTTGAAACTCTCAGGGTGCCCCAACTTTTGCACATGCCAAAATTATGTTTTTAATTTTTGTAATTTTGTTCAATTTATAAAATAAAATGTAACTATGCATTAATGTTTCCTGACAATATTGTCTTTTTTTCCCATATACCAGAGAGACAGTAAATATGAATATACATTTTTAAATATATAAAATATGCTGTTTTTAAAGGGGTGCCCTGACTTTCGCACACAACTGTAGATCTGGTCCTTGATTGGGCCATTGGAACAAATGACTATGTTTCATTCCATTATATATACATTATAAAATACTAGATTCCGTGGCTGGATGTTTAAGATCATCTTGCTGGAATAATGAACCTATGCCTCAGTCTCATTTATGTTGTAGCCTCTGATTGGTTTCACCTGCTTTCCCATCAGCTCTGACCTACTTCAAAGTATCTGCTGAAAAAAACCCTCACCAAAGCATGATGGCCCCACTACCATGTTTCCATATCGGTAATGTACTCTCAGAGTAATGTGCGGTTTCAGTTTTCTCACACACAAAGCATTTTTCAACTAGGCCACAAACTTTAATTTTGGTCTCACTTGATCACACCACCATTTTCCAAATGTTTAGAGTGTCCTTTCCATGACTTGTGGTAAATTGCAAACAGGACTTCTTTGGCTTTCTTTCAACAAGGTTGAAATCGCAGATTTCTAGATTGCATGATTAAAATGTAACTTTGAGCCTCCTGGCATCTTCTGTTGCTCAGTCTTCATGTACATGTTGACCTTTTTTTACTCTTGTTGGGTAACCCACATTTCCTTGAGGGCTTTTAAAAACCTGCATGTCATGGTGTTCACATAATTTTAATTTTAAAAAAACTCATATTTTGTTAATAAATGTTTATTATTAAAAAATCTTTGGCTTTCTTTCAACAAGGTTAAAATGCTAGATTTCTAGATTGCATGATTAAAATGTAACCTTGAGCCCCCTGGCATCTTCTGTTGCTCAGTCTTCACTAATATCTTAACTAACCTCAGAGACCTTCACACAGCACTTGTATTTATAGCAGGATTAAATTGTGTACACGTGGATCTTATTTTACTCTTGTTCGGTAACCTTAGATTTCCTTGAGGGCTTTTAAAAACCTGCATGTCATGGTGTTCACATACTTTTATTAATTAAAAAATGCTATTCTATATGTATTTTATTTTATTAGTGTTTCAGATAGAGAAAAAAATAGAGTTAGTATTTTCAGTATCAAAGGTCGACTTTTCCCATTAAACAAACTGAAAAACATCAATTATATCATGATCTTTCAAGTAGACAGACGTGATGCCCCCCACACACAGCTCTGTGTTTATTATGCATGAACATAATCCATCTTTACAAGGGTTTTTTTTGACATCCACCTGGAGGAAATATCCACTTTAAATCTTACAAATCTGCTCATAAAAGATTTGTGTTGGATTAAGTAGGTGTACAGACCGAGACATGATCTCAAGCTTATGTTTTAAATGTTAAGGAGGAAAATTTGTGTATTAGGAGGAGCGAAAATAATGTATTAGTAATATTCAGGAGAATATTGTAAGAAAGAGAATAAAAGCCTTACATGTGCAGCAGCTAAAGCCCTCCTTTGTGCAGAAGCACTCTCACCCATTCAGAGCCAAAATCGTGCCTCTTTCCCATCTTCATCCACAGACCCTGTGTGTAAACAAATGAATCCTGTTTCGGAGAAGCAGGTGATGTGTCTCTGATAAATTCATGACAGCTGCTAATCCTTTGTGTTGATTTTGTGTTGTTTTTAAATTATTTGAGTCTTGTGGCAGATATCACCAAGAGTGCTGAGTCCAACAGCTTTCCAAATGTCTGTCATGCTCATCCTAAATGCTTGTAAGGAACCAAACTTTTTTGTCTGTAGCTCTAAAAGCTAAAGCAAAAGTCCAGTTGGCTTTTCTAAAAAGATTTTTGAGTAATGAAGAAAGCTTTCCACCTTCCCAAATCCTCCTCTGCACTTCATTGTATGTACCGTTGTCTGTCTCTGCAGATGGCAGAATATTACTCACCTTTTGGAGGGTTTGTCAAATCTTTTATCACCAACTCCTGGAAGAAGCAGTCAGAGTGACACAGGACAAAAAGACCCAGCAGACAAAAAACAAGCACATGAAGCCAGAAAAAAAAGTCCTCTGTTAAAATGGTCTTTTTTGGTCTGTGACATTTATTAACACATTAGTCGAATTCAGTTAGTGATGATGGTTTTATCACAATTTCAAAAGCAAAACTGCAATTAAATTTGGCTCCAATTAATTAAAAAATTAGTTAGAATTTGAGGTTTTATGTTATTACAGCACAGAAGAAACTGCAGAGCATAGTTTGAATTTAATGGACTGCAGTTTCTCCTGCAACACAATCTATATTTATTATCTGCAGCACAAAACTAATAACAATTCCCTCGTTTAAACAGGATACATTTTTCTAACTGTAAAAGATTGCTTTAATACTTTCAAATTAGTTTTTCTCACAGATTTAATATTTTTGGTTTTACAAGAAGATAAATATTTTCCTACAGTTGTTTAAATAGGGGTTCACTTCAGCCACAGATCTAACGGAAATAACAGAATAAAAGGACAGTGTAATTTAAGTTGACTTAGAAGTTCACAAAACAAATTTACACTGACTACAATGACAAGTTACATTTTCTATTTTTTCTATTTAAATTATTAAGAAAACTGAAACCAAAACCAGAGTCTACAAAAAAGTTTTGTTTATTCCAAACGTAATAAAATTACAGCACCCCAAATTTGTCAAATACATACCTTATAATAAGCTGAGATTTGCAGTGATGGTTTAAATCATTGGGTGTGCAGACCTGAAAATCTTTGATTAAAATATTTGAACAGAGTTGTCAGACATTTGTTTTAAGGTGGGGAACAGGTGTACAGATTGTTACAATTGCACAATTAAAACATTTCTTAGAATCAAGAAGACGCTTGCTTCTAATCGATGCAGCAGGCTCTTTTTGGTCTTTTATAAAAAGACACATGCACACAACTACAATGTAAAAGAAGCTTAAGACCAATATACATGTAAAAGTTTTCCTTAGCGATCTTCATTCATAAGCCATAAGGCAAAAAAGTAAAAGAAAAAAAAAAAAGTCATATCATTGTAAACAAACTTCTGGACTTTGGTTGACAAAGTGTTTCTTCTAGCAAGTAACAAGGGAAACATCAAGTATTTCTACATTATAAATGACTAAGAATGACAAAGAAAAAAAAAAACTACATCTTAAACTTAATTTTAAATTTGAAAGTGATTCTAAAGTACCAGTATTCACTTTCTATGCACAAAGACAGAAATAAAAATGTCCCTGAAATAGATATCAGAGGTCAGGTATTTGGTTGCATATTGATAAAATGCATATTGGTTGCATATTGATAAAAAGGCTATTTTGGTCACACTTTCTAAAGTGCTATTTGCAGCAAAATGTAAACTCTCAGCAAATTCAGTTAAAACCCCCCCACATGCATTACTCTGTATACAAAATTTGACAAATAACCATTAACCTGTAAACATCTCAAAAGTGGACGTTAATAACAATGCTACATATCTAAAAGTGTACAATCTTCCAGAAAATGGCAATACCCTTTGCTTTTATAATATACAAGTCAGTATTAGTTATTCATTTGGAAACATGGCATTTAAATCTTAAAGAACATTTTATCATGCTGTAAAAACAATATTCAGCTAATTCTGTCAAAATAGAAATATGGAAATTATGAGGAAACTGTTCGAGCTAGCTAGCAACAATCTGAATTCATCCCATAAAAAATATATAGAAAAGCAAGTTTTTCAAGATTTTCTGGTCAGATGGATTACATGTGTTTAGTGCCAAAATTGCACATGGTCTACTTTATAAGGCGCTTCATGTCTGGTTTTTTTTGTTTCCTGTATGCTAACCTAACTAGCTATTAGTTTGTTAGTTGTTTACATTGTCTAATCTTTAGCTAAAGTATGTAACCCAAACTGTATAGCTGTTCATTTGAACCTGAGAAAAACAGAATTTCTTTTTGCAAAAGAAGAAAAAATATCAACGTAACAAAAAAAAAATTATTTGAGGCACTGATACGAAAAGCTCAATTATAGAGGAATACTCTTTATCCGATAAGTGTTTTCATAAAGGCAGGTTTATCAAAGGGCCAGTTATACTGGTTGGGGACAGGCCCATTCACGTTGCACTCAAAGAAGGAGAACATGGGGAACCAAATGCGTGCTCTGCGACTGTGCTGGAAGGCGCGGGTGTTGGCTAACGTGTGGTAGTAGAGGAATAGGCGGGTGGTGATGTAGAAGGCTATGAAGACGTCAATGGAGTAGTGCTCGTGGGCTGCCAGGATGAAGAAAATCCCAAACAGGTTTAACACCCAGGAGATCGTATGGATCAGATTCCAGTTTCTTGGTGTGTCTGAAAATACAACAAATCAGTAAGAGAAATCTGGTCAAAGTACATGTAGGGTTCCTTTACATTATTATGTGAAATTTCCAAAATTTTCCAGACTCATATTTCCTGAGTTCACAGTTGCCGTAAAGGACTAACAAGTATTTTCTATGAGTTTATGGAAGATATTTCAACATGGTCTTAAAATATGGAACCAAGGGAAAAAAAACACAGAGACAATGGAATATAAGAAGGAGTGAAGGACACAAAAAAATTATAAGAACTAGATGAATGAGGAACAACAGGAAAGACTGACATAAAAAAGAAAGAGGGAAAGATCAAACGATAGAGATAAGATAGGCCCAAGTAATACATTTAAAAGGGCAATGAAGTAGGAATCCAGATTAAGGACAAAATTAACAAAAATTACATAAAGGAAAAAATGAAGGCCACGATGAAGGGAGAACATAAGACGGGAAAAAAGGAAAAAATTAAAGGACAAGATGAAGGGAGAATATAAGACGGGAAAAAAGGAAGCATGAGGAAGGAAGGAAGGAAGGAAGGAAGGAAGGAAGGAAGGAAGGAAGGAAGGAAGGAAGGAAGGAAGGAAGGAAGGAAGGAAGGAAGGAAGGAAGGAAGGAAGGAAGGAAGGAAGGAAGGAAGGAAGGAAGGGCAATTTTTTTTATATATTCCAGTTATCCTTTTCCATGCTAAACCTGACCAAGAAAATACTGAAATCAATTTCTGTACTACTCGAGACTGTTTGGAAACCTTGCATATATTTAAAATTCTTGTGTATAAAATACGAGGCACCTTCAGATTGGTACACTAGGTAACATATCCTTTTATGATTGGCTAATACTAGCATTAAGATTATTTTGAGTTGATTCTAAATATGCTGTTCAATACCTACTCTGTTACTTAATATAAATGATAGTGGAAAATGTCTTTACAGTTGTTTTAGAAAATACAGGGTTTGCAACATTACTACTAATCTGTTCATATATATAATTTTTTTTTAATTCCAAGTCTGAGAACTACTGCTCTAGAATCCTGATGACATTCTACATCTGCCATTGTCCTGGTAGGATTAACTGTCTAGCATATAATTTGAGGTGGTGCTGATGGATATTCTAAGTAGTCCTAAGTATTCATTAAATGGCCCAAGACCAGACACAGGAGAAATATTGAGCAATATTGTTACCTCAGTTATTGCTAAAATGTGTATTTCAAAGTCTGTTAATTGAAGCAAACAAAAGAACAATACTTACATTCAGTCACAAAGAAGTTGAGCATTGTAATGACCACAGTGTGTCCGCTAAACATGTAGTCTCCACAGGTTTGGACACCCGTAAGAGTCATCCCAAACCCACTCCATATAGCCAGTGCTCTCTGGATCGTTCCCCAGGTATCACCATATGACTAGGGAGACACAAAAAAGCTGTGAATTGCTGAGTTACCTCCTGATGGTAGTTACTAGCTACTCAAGGGTAAAAAAAACAAAACAAAAAACTCTCATGTTTATATTATCTCTTCTGTTTTACCCACCAGGCTGGCACATTTCAGGTGCTGCCCAGGTACAGAGAGTGAGGTGACAAACATGGTGCAACAACGAAGCAGAAACACTGTTCCCATCAAAGAACACAGCCGTCTGAGGAGAATTGATCTGAAACACAGACAGAATAAAAGCTTACAAATAAAACCTGTGGCATAATGAGCCGAGTGTAGTGTGATGGGATCACCGGAAAAGAGAATACCTGTGCTTGTGAAGGAGCAGGATCAGCAAAAACATGTAACACAAGATAAGGCCACAAGCCTCAGCCATCACAAATGCCCAAGGGATTCTGGGTACACTGTGAAAGAAGGAAAATATCTATATCAGCCTGTAGATTAGATGCAACAGCAGGAGAATGTGTTCATGAACTTTGGAGATAAAGTTGCTCAACAATCACTGGATTCCTCATGAGGATTTTCTCTGACAGTTATCATTGCAAAACACACAAGATAAGCAGGTTGGTTCATACCTGTCCAGAAATATATCAGGAAGAGGTGGATAAGTCCTCATGTCAGGGACACGCTCATGGACAATAACCATGACAAAAGAGGTCACTCCACACACTAAAAATACATATACAGAACTGAGGACAGTCTTCCAGACCTCAGGATCCAGTCTGCCTGTCATTGGCTGTCGTAACCTCCCATTGGAGTGTGTTTGACACAGTGCTGCCCCAGGCACACATCCAAGACTACCACTGTTCCTCAGCCGCAGCTCTGTCCCATTACACAAATGATCTGCTCCGTTACATCCCCGTCTTTCAGCTCCATCACAGCTCCACTCAGCACCCAGCGAGAGTCCAGCTGAGGGAGCATCTAATGGCCACAGACCCAGCTCTTCTAGCTCAGCTTTATTCTCCCTTTGGAGGCGGCGGAGGGCTACGGTCAGTCTTTTGATGTGTCCCAGCACGGTGAGGCTGAGCGGAGGACCCCGCAAGTCGGCTTCAGTCAGAGCCAGCAGACTGAGGCCATCAATGCGGTGCTGCGAACACAACAAGTCCACGTACTGTCCGAAACCTTCCTCCTGCAGCCACTGGGCCACTTGATTACTGCTCCAGGTACTCACACGGCAATTTAAGTCTGACATCCTCCTGCACACAGAAACACAAAACATCATGAATGCCTGTTTTCATTTTAAAAAAAGAACACAGACATAATTTTCTGTAATGACCTTCACTGATTTACAGCACACTGCAAATTATTCATACCTTTTGAACTTTCTTATATTACGTTCACAGCCACAAGATCCAAAGTAATTTATTGGAATTTTATGTAGAGAATATTTGTTTCAAGTGACCTGTCTTGCACATAGACTCATTATTGATTAATTAGTTTTGGCGCTTCAGCTCTTGTTTTTTTTCCAGTTTTTCACCCTTTGAACTTTGTGATAAGTTTTCAATGATGTTGCTTCAAAGGTCTGCAATTGACGTGACAGGAGTTTTGTCGACTTTTCAAAATAAGCGATAGCCTTCATGCCTTCAAAATATTTACTTTTCTTTTGCTTTCTGACAAAAATTAGACTAAACTTTTGCTGATTTAATTTAATTGGAAACAAAATAATTGACATTTAACAAATACCACCCAAAAAATGAGTGGGATAAAGTTAAAGAGAATTGTTTTTAACTTTATTCAGATTCAACAGTTTAATTACATTTCCTTAGTATTTGATAGAAATGTGGATGGCCACTCCGAACCACTGACTTTGTAGTCCTTAATCCACTTCCTAACTATTCTGGTGAGACGCTTAGGGTCCCTGTCCATTTGGAAGACCCCTTTCTGGTCAAGAGTTCTTGGCGGATGCCTTGAGATTCAACAACATTAGAGATAGAAAACATAAGACACATTTAAACATATGACATTCCAGCTATTATTAATCGCTTACTCAAAGGCAGCGCTAAACAGATTTAAAGGAACTCAGTACTTCAGCAGCTTTGCAGGGGTCTGGAAGATTTTTTCCAGATAAGGGGAGTATAGAAATTGAAAGCTGCTTCTCCATGTTTGATTCTAATTCTATAGATGATTAGTACACCAGAGATGGAAGACCTGAGTACGGTGACAACAGGTCTTCAACATACTTTGGTGCTAAGCCGTTCAATGATTTATAAGCTTGAGGGAGTATTTTGAAGTCTATTCTCTGAGCTACAGGGAGCCAGTGTGATGACTTTAGAACTGGGGTGATGTTCTCTACTTTCCTGGTTCGAGTGAGGACACAAGCAGCAGCGTTCTGGATCAGCTGCAGCTGTCTAATTGACTTTTTAGGCAGACATGTGAAGACGCTGTTGCAGTAATCATCCGACTAAAGATAAACGCATGGATGAGTTTTTCTAGGTCCTGTTGCGACATCAGTCCTTTAATTCTAGAAATGTTCTTCAGGTGATAGAACGCTGACCTTGTTATTGCCTTTATGTGACCCTGGAGGTTCAGGTCTGAGTCCATTACTACACCTAGATTTCGGGCTTGATCAGTAGTTTCTAGCTCTATTAATTGAAGCTGTGTGCTGACTCTTGATCGTTCCTCTTTGGGTCCAAAAGTAATTACTTCTGACAAGTAATTATTCTGACACAAATAATTTCCTGTTCTTAAGGCAAGACTCGAACCAGCCAAGTACTGTACCAGAGATTCTGACCCAGCTCTCCAGTCATTCCAATAAAATATCATGATCAACAGTGTCAGATGCTGCACTGAGGTCCAACAGAACCAGCACTGTGGTTCTACCAAAGTCTGTATTTATGCGAATGTCATTGAAAACTTTGACGAGGACAGTCTCGGTGCTGTGGTGAGCGTGGAAACCAGACTGAAAAACATCAAAGCGGTTGGTCATTGTTAGGAAGCTATTTAACTGCTGAAACACAGCTTTTTCAATAATTTTACTGATGAATGGAGGATTAGAGATTGGCCTGTAGTTCTGCATTAATGTGTTGTCCAGGTTATTCTCCTTTAGCAGTGGTTTAATAACTGCTGTTTTTAAAGCCTGGGGGAAAAGACCTGACAGGAGGGATGAGTTAACTATCTTAATCAATTCAGACTTAATGACTGGGAAAACTTTCTTAAGAAAAACTATGGGTAGGATATCAAGGCAACAAGAGGAGGAGCTTAATTGGTTAATGATTTCTATAAGGTTTGTTTGGTTTATTTTTTGGAATTCAGACATTTTCTCTACATTACTGTCAAGAGGGGATGGCACTGGTAATGGGTTTGGTACTGATGCACAGATTGACCATCTAATTGTCAGAATATTTTTGATAAAAAAGCTTGCAAATTCATTGCAAGCTCTGGTGGATTTTAGTTCAGTGGCTACTTTCACTGGAGGATTAGTTAGTCTCTCAACTGTTACAAATAAAGTCCCCATTATTAATGTTTCTGCTCATGATTTCAGAAAAGAACGATTCATTTGCATCTTTCAAAGTGATTTCTGTTCAGTCCATCTTTGTAGATCTATTAGTGAACCTGGAGTTGAGTTTTCTGCCAGGTTTTGTCAACTTTCCTCTTTTTCATGACTGTGGCTCACTAGGTAGAGTAGTTGACTTGTAATCTGAGGGTTGTAGGTTCAATTCCAGCTTCCGCCTGTCATATGTCGACGTGCCCCTAGGCAAGGTACATAACCCCAAGATGCTTACTGCACATTGGAGAATGAATGTGAGTGCGGTTGGGTGTGGCTTCAGTGTACAGCGCTTTGAGTGGTCAGTATGTCTAAAAAAGCACTATATAAGTTCAGTCCATTCAGTCTATTTACTAGTCCATGGAGACTTCTTTCTACCAGAGACTACTTTGACTTTAGTTAAATGGTATCAATGATGTCTCAAGTTTTAGAAAGAAAGTTATCTGCCAACTTGTTACCAAGTTTGTGTTTGAGGATGATGGGGATGGGGGTGAGGTCTCACTGTGGCAAGATAATTTAGCAGAGATGAAATCTTCTGGAAATGTCCGCAATGGGACCAGGAACAACTGATAAAATTTTGGGGTTAATCTGACATGAAGTGCGTATCCACACACCGACCAGCAATGCCAACCTCCACTCTTCTCCAGTGTCAGAGAGCTTACAAATAGCTGACCTTGCACAGCAGCCCCGCTACAGTTGGACCATATGCACAGGAAATTAATTGCACATGTACGAATCTCCTGTTCCTGCTGGAAGAGCACAGCGACAGCACGAATACAGTAATGCATCTCATTATTAGAAATTTTATTGGAAAAGTACCGAAAGTTATAATTAGATAGCATGGGGATGGGAGGGGGATGAGCGCCCCTGGCGGAGGTCTGCACTCTAAATGGTTTTCTAGTTCGACATGCTTTATCTGTCATGAGGCTATTTTTGAGATAGATGTCGTTTTTCCATATATAGGCTAGTATTTTTTTTAAGACAGAAAGACCTGACCTTAAAAAAAAAGTCAATTCAGGCCAGGAAAAGCCTGATTAGTACATTTCTAATTATTTCCTTTTTTTATGCACAAATACACATTCTGTAAACACCTTTAAATTATCCTGCTCAGTTGCACATTTCATGGATCCTAGTATGCTATTTTTATAACTGCACAGTATTTTAGTGTTTAAATTTTATCCTTACTGTACAGTATATTATTATTTTAAATTTAGCGTTTTATATTTTTTATGTGAATCTACATGTTCCAATTGCCTGTCACTTTGCTGGTTTTACACCTGAATTTCCCCTCGGTGGGACAATAAAGTATGTTTCTATTCTTGTGTTAAAGGTAGAGTCCACAGCCCCTGTTTCTTATTTAAAAGGACAAGGGGCTGGCACAGAATCTACATTCAATGAAAGTGTTGGAACTATTTTGATATTCTAGCTCTATAAACCTAGCTCAAAAATAAAATAAAACTATAAGTAACCAAAAACCTAAAGGTTGCGTTATCGAAAGGACATTTTTAGAGTATCTTCGCAGAAAAGTTTCACCCAGAATGACATTTCAATGAAAGTCGTCGTACTGGTTCAAGCAGGAGAGCTAAACCAGTGGAAAAAAACAATAACCCCACACAGAGCAAGCATGGCAAGCAGGAAGAGCAGCGCTAAATATTTACATATCTGAAACTTTAATAACTCACCAGCACAGCTTCTGCACTGCTCCTACAAGAGAAATTGCTTATTTTTATCTACGCTCCATAGTTTACTGGCCTCTTCTGTGGCCGAGGCTTTCACTTGGGATGAATAAGTGCCATGTCAGCACATTTGGTCAGCTTACACTGACTCACAGGGAGCAGTGACACACAACTGGGACAGAGAAAGCTCCCAGTGTGATTCAGACAAAGACAGCTCGACAAAGGGCTTACAGGGTCTTTAAAACAGAGCCACAAAGAGATATTCTTTTACAAACCTAAAATGAGTGTCAAAATATTCAGCTGAGAAGAAATAGATCACATAAGGCATAATATTCTGCTCTAAACTTAGCCTACTGAAAACAACATATGAAACAATGTCGGCCTACCTTGTCAAAAAAGGCCCAGTGTCACACTGCTGCTGTAAGTCTCAGATAAGCATACTGCTTGTTTCTCCACTCCCAGGATTGTGTCATGGCCAACATGTTTCAGACAACTAGGCAACACCAAACAGGAAGATACTACTAATGAACAACTTAAGGAAAGAAGGGCTCATTGCATCAAACAAACGTGCAGCTGGGAGCACACTGACATCTGCAGGCCAGTCCTAGGAAAAGCATCGGTCTGACCCAAGGTAAATAGAAAAAATAATGATTTGGTCTCTCTGTACACCTATAGACTTTGAAAAGATTTAAAAAAGACTCTTATGGTTATCAGCTCACATCGATCGACCCATTTATGAGAACCATGATGTGTTTTTTATAGACAGGGCAGGCATGTTTGCAAACACGTGTCAAATGGTTGAATGTTTTTATCAGCTTGTGCCAAAGTGCACCACCTGTTTGTGGCAGTCACTGGTTGAGTGGAGAGGGGAAGGTTGTTTTCTCTTCAGGAAAACTACAGAGTGGCGTAAGCAGCTGAAACACAGAAATGGCAGACGGGAAACCGCCCTCAGGTGTTGTAATGGGGGAGAAATGTGTTACAGAGGACTCAAAGCGGACAGATACAGAAGTGGAGGAAGAACACAAATGTAGCACAGGTGAGACTCCAACTCTTCAGGAGCTCGAGGAGATTTTACATTCAGCTCCTCGCTCTTGTCACCATGCAGATGAGGTGTGGCCAAATCTTTTTCTGGGAGACATGTGAGTATCCTGGCCTGCAGTTAAGCTTACACAGTTATATACATTATTTTATCCATTTAAAATGTATTAATATGTGTTGAAATGCCCCCATTACATCACTTTACAACCACAAATTTTAGTTTTGTTTATTTTGGATTATTGTGTTACATTGAAAAAATTGACTGTGTTGAATAACTGAAGGAACGTGGTACAGCCGTAAGCCTTTCGAAACTCAGCCATCCACCTAAACTGAGAGGCTGAGCAAAGGTAACCTGAATGCAGCCAAGAAACCCATAATAGCTTCAGAGGAACTGCAGAGCTCCACAGCTCAAGTGGTGGAATATATCAACATGACAACTATTTCTCATGCAAGTCACCGATCTGGCTTTCATTGAAAAAGGCCAAGAAGAAAGTCTCTGCTGTGTCTGTTGGAGTGGTCCGGTTTAACTCCAGACCTAAATCCAGTTGAGAATCTGTGGCAAGAACTGGAAGTTGATGTTCATTCAATCTGACCAAACCGTAGCAATGTCTCAAAGAAGAATAGGCCAAAAGGGCTCTCATTGGAGCTAGGGATGGTTCTACAAAGTACAACGGACCCTCTGTATTGGCAGGGGTTACGGACCACAACAGCCTGGGAATAGCAGAAATCCTCAAATACTTCAGACCCCCTCTATAAACGCGTATAACTGCCTATCAGTTCAAACACCAAATATACCTCAATATTAAGTAATATGCAAAATCGAAACAGTCTGAGCACTATCATGTGTTTTCCCTATTTCCCCTGTTAGAGGTACAGCCAATCAACACCAAGGAAAAATGCCGCTCTTGGATTGGGTGCAAATAGTATTGCACATATTTATTGTACTTTTTTTTTAAAGTATTAAGGGGTTAAATTGTGATCAGTGTCAAGCAGAACAGCCTTTTCACCTGTTTAAAACATATTGTTGTCAATTCAGACAATTTAAGCACAAAAAGGTATTTTGCTTATTAAAGCTATGTGTTATACACTTATTCCAGGTTTATGTCTCATGACAAGTTTGGACTCTGGCTGCTGGGCATCACTCATGTGCTGAATGCTTCCCATGGGAAACTCTGCTGCAAAGGCAGGGATGATTTTTATGGAACCACGGTGAAGTATTATGGAGTGCCCGCCAACGACCTGCCAACTTTCGATCTCTCGCCTTTTTTCTACCCTGCTGCAGAGTTTATTCATCTGGCTTTGTTATCAGGAGGTACAGCCCACATGTTTTGAGAAATAACAACAATTAAACTACAAGTGGGGTTTTATACTTATGTTTTTGATGGCTTTCAGGAAAGATTTTTGTACACTGTGCTGTGGGAGTTAGCCGCTCGGCTGCGCTGGTTTTGGCCTACCTGATGATCCATCATCGCTTCAGTCTCCAGTCTTCTATACGCTGCGTGCAACAGAAGCGTTGGATTTTCCCTAATAGAGGATTTATACAACAGCTTATAGACCTGGAACAAACACTGCAAGTTAAAAGACAAAATGAGCTTAAATAAGCAGTTTATTTATTAGTTGGTTAAATTACTTCAGCTTGTTTCCTGTTGTCATTATTTATGGATGAGTTTAGCCAAACAAAGGCAGGAGGCAGGCAGAATCATTGTTAACTGAATATTTATTAGATGAACAAAAAGACTTATAACAAACAACATGAAGTATGGAGCAGGACACCAAGGAGCAAACCGCTGAGGCATAGACAATGGCAAAAGCAGGATCTGACAAAGGAGTGACTGACCAGAGAGGCTTAAATGCAGGGGAGGATGATACCTGGAATGGGCAACAGGGGAATGTAATTAGTGAGAGAGAAAATCAAAATGACCAGACAACAATGAAACATATCCAGAAATAATCCCTACAGTGGCTTGCAAAAGTATTCGACCCCCTTGAACTTTTCCACATTTTGTCACAGTAAAGCCACAAACATGAATCAATTTTATTGGAATTCCACGTGAAAGACCAATACAAAGTGGTGTACACGTGAGAAGTGGAACGAAAATCATACATGATACTGTACAAGAAGAAAGCCATTGTTAAAAGAAAACCATAAGAAGTACCGTTTGCAGTTTGCCACAAGCCATGTGGGGGACACAGCAAACATGTGGAAGAAGGTGCTCTGGTCAGATGAGACCAAAATTTAACTTTTTGGCCAAAATGCAAAACGCTATGTGTGGCGGAAAACTAACACTGCACATCACTCTGAACACACCATCCCCACTGTCAAATATGGTGGTGGCAGCATCATGCTCTGGGGGTGCTTCTCTTCAGCAGGGACAGGGAAGCTGGTCAGAGTTGATGGGAAGATGGATGGAGCCAAATACCGGGCAATCTTGGAAGAAAACCTCTTGGAGTCTGCAAAAGACTTGAGACTGGGGCGGAGGTTCACCTTCCAGCAGGACAACGACCCTAAACATAAAGCCAGGGCAACAATGGAATGGTTTAAAACAAAACATATCCATGTGTTAGAATGGCCCAGTCAAAGTCCAGATCTACATCCAATCGAGAATCTGTGGCAAGATCTGAAAACTGCTGTTCACAAACGCTGTCCATCTAATCTGACTGAGCTGGAGCTGTTTTGCAAAGAAGAATGGGCAAGAATTTCAGTCTCTAGATGTGCAAAGCTGGTAGAGACATACCCTAAAAGACTGGCAGCAGTAATTGCAGCAAAAGGTGGTTCTGCAAAGTATTGACTCAGGGGGCTGAATAATTACGCACACCGCACTTTTCAGTTATTTATTTGTAAAAACTATATGGAATCATGTATGATTTTTGTTCCACTTCTCACGTGTACACCACTTCGTATTGGTCTTTCACGTGGAATTCCAATAAAATTGATTCATGTTTGTGGCTGTAATGTGACAAAATGTGGAAAAGTTCAAGGGGGCCGAATACTTTTGCAAGCCACTGTAAATAGAATATGAACACAGTGAACATAAAGATGGAACTACAAACTCAATACAGAATACCCAGTGCTGCTATCTAAACCAAAGTCTCACAGATCTTGCACTGTTCAGCTGTGTCTCCCCTCCCCGATCTGATTTGACCCTTGTGTTCCCTAGAGAGAGAGAGAGAGAGAGAGATAGAGAGAGAGAGAGATAGAGAGAGAGAGAGAGAGAAAATCACATGCATGTGAATAGACGAATCAATCCTGCAGCAACATTGAATAACTCCAACGTCCTGCCAGCAACAGCTCGCTGAAAACACCAGGCTAATTTTGGAGCAGGGCTGAGCGCCACCCAATAAATCAACCAGCTGCTCATGCCTCTCACCGACCTGATGAAGGGGCGGTGGGCTAGGGGCAGCAAGGGCAGCGTAGGCGTGTGGTCAGTGTGGGACTCTGTGCACAGGAAGAATGTCTGGGAACGGCCAACGACAGAACCTGGTGGTCATTAAGGAACTTGAGCTCATCTTGGACTCCAGCACTCTGGAGCTCACACCTATGGATGAAGTCTGGCCCAACCTGTACATAGGAAATGTGTGAGTGTACTGTGTTTGAAAGCAGAGACAATATATTATTCAGCTGTTTATTTAAACTTTTATCATTTCTTTATTGTGTAATATGGTGGAGAACCTTAACGAATCTAACATTTAGAAGATTTTGGTAAGTCTATAATTTATAACACGTCAAAGCAAATATAATTGCACTGTAAATATTTTGAAGAAGCATTTGTTACATTTTCATAAGAGCTGCCTTTTATAACAGATATGATCAGTTATCATAAAGCCAATTAGCTCTTATTAAGGGTGAATTTGTATATCACCTTGAATCTGTCCAAAAATGTGTGTTCATAACCTCAGTATATAATATTTATTCAATGCTTAAATAATTGTCTGAGCTGCTGAATTGTAGTTATTAAGTATAATTCTACAATTCTGTTTTATATATGTCCTCTTTGTGATTCTTAGGGCTGTTGCACAGAACAAAAACACATTACATAAGTTTAGCATCACTCATGTCCTGAACGCAGCACACTCCAAACAGGGCAGCATTGGTGACCAGAGCTTTTATGGGAACACGTGTGTTTACTTTGGCATCCCAGCGGACGACTCAGACAAGTTTGACCTCAGCCAGTACTTTAAATCTGCTGCTGACTTCATTCATAAAGCCCTGAAGAGCAAAGATGGTAAACATCTTTCAATATCTTTCAAAATATTAAACATGAGATTTTCAATTCATTTTCCCTCATGTTTTTTTAATCCTCTATAGGAAAAGTGTTGGTTCACTGCATCATGGGTGTGAGTCGATCAGCCACTTTGGTCCTGGCCTACCTTATGCTGAGGCACCGTTTCTCACTAAGAGATGCTCTAAGACATGTCGTCAAAAAACGAGCCATTTATCCCAACAGGAACTTCCTGACGCTCCTCCTAAAGCTGGACGAAGAGCTGACCCAAAAACGGATGCTGTGTCCTGTTCTCTGACATCATTCTTTTTCTGTTTCAAGTTCTTGGTTATTTCATGACCTCAGCATGTGTTGCACTCCAACTAAATTGCTTTAGGCAGTGACAGTGTATTTGTGTAAACCAAAAGAAGACATTTGGAGTCACCAAATTTTTATTTTGAGTTGATCAACTCATGAATCTGTCTATTATATGTCAATTTAAGTTCTAGATCCCACCGTATGATGCTATGTAACAACAGTTTATAACAATCAACCTAAATCTTTCCTATTTCTACATGAATAACTAGACTCCAAATCTAAAAAAAAAATATTACCACACCATGGCCAAACACTGATGCTGAAAACTTCAGATTAATCAGCTTGAGCATGTGTTTCCGTGTGCTCTACGTCTCGGACCAAATAGATAACATTGCCTTTATTTATGGATTGAAAGCTCTTCACATGTTACGTTATTATGTGTTTCTCATCTATTAGGTTGTTTCTTTGTGCTTTGATGTAACAAAATACCTTCTAAAAAATCCCAAATTAAATAGATTTTACTTTACTTGGCATTAACTTTTATTTTTCATCTGTTTTTAAATTTTATTTAATATTTTATGATTTTCTTTAGGGGCTAACATAGTGGGGCAGTTAGTAGCACTGTTCCAGCAGTGTGCAGCAAGAAGGTCGTGGGTTCAAAACCCAGCTACTTTAGTTGGTTTCTCTAAATTGCTCCTCGGTTTTAAGTGTGTGTTCCTGGTTGTTTGCCCTGTGTGTCACTGTGTTGCCCTGGGATAAACCAGCAGGCTGTCCAAGTTGTATCCTGCCCAACAACTGCTGGAAACAGGCACCAGCCCCTGCGAACCTCCAAGGATAACCAGGTATTGACGATGAATGGATGGTAGATCTTTTAGAGTTTTACCTTTGTCTTTCTACTTCAAAAACCTTTTATTTGCAAGTTATTTATATATTAAGTTGGCCGGTCGGCCGCGGCCCCTGCAGTGCCGGGGGCCCCTCGTCGGCCGGTCCCTTGTCGGGTCCCTGCTGGGGGGTGGGGTGCCCCTGGGCCCCGGCTCCCCTGGTCCGTTGACGGCGGAGCCCGTGGGCTCGTCACTGCTGCCCCCCGGGCCCCTGCATAGTGGCCGCTGGATGTTCCGCTGGGGTTCTCCTTTGCTCCTCTCTTGGGGGATGCGGTCGGCCCCGGCCGGGTCCGCCTGGGGCTCTGGCGGTCCTTTGGGCGTCTTTGCTCCGATCTCCTTCATGTCTGCATCGATTCCTGGGGGACGGATTGATGTCTTCTCACACCAACTATCGAACGATCTTATGGAGAAACCTTATATGCACCAGCATGCTAACACACACACATAGATGTGGGGTCTCTGGTGTTTAAGGATATATTCTTGGGCTGAGGTTATCATTACTAGAGCTTGATTAATCGGTACCATGAGTTTTTCTGTGACATTGTTGTTGTATTTTTATATCTATTTTTGTGTGATGTGGTTGTGTAATTCTTAAGTTCACAATGTTTGGTTGGGTTTGTCGATGTTCCTTTTTTGTGTTTTGTTTTTCCCCCTCTCTCTGCCGTCCTGTGGGTATGGAGGCAGACTTCAATGTTTTCCTGTGTTTTCTTTGTTCCCCTTCCTCTCTTGTATTTTCAACTCACCCTCTCTCATGACATTTTGTTTCCTACCTCTCTTTTTCATCTTCTTTCTTTCTTCTCCTTAATTTTCCGTCTCCGTGTCCATAACATCAGGAAATAAAACCCCCAACAATTCATAATAAAGATTTTTCACACATAAATCAAGTGGAGTACAATAGCAAAAGCTGTACTGCTCCGCTTGTGAAAGTAAATCTGTTGGGCTTCTACTTGGTACTCAGACACCAATTCTGAGCTCCACACTGCCAAACAGGACCCGTTAAAAAAAAAAATAAAATAAAAAAAAAGTATATATATATATATATTAAGTTGGTTAGTTATAAATTTACTCTCCCTTATCATAGACATTAAATAAGTTTATAAATATTGTATTTAAACAACTGTTTTGCCATGTGGAATTATTATACAACCTCAAAACAAAAGCTGAATGCAAAAGTTGAAGTATTTGTTTTTTTCTGATTCACTCAAGGTCAACATTTATAGGTCCGGATTCTTCCAAATCTTCTTCATTTATCCCAGAACAGCTTTGAAGTGTGCTTTATGTGTTTTGAAACACCCAAATATGTTGATTTGAGGAAAAGTTGAAGAATTTGAGAGCACCCCAAAATCTTCATTATACCCCTTGCTTTGTGCAATGCACCAGACCTACAGTATAATGGTACTACTACCATAATTGAGAGTCGGTGCAGATCCCAAGAGTGCATCAAAACTGGTTTGTGTTGCAAAAGGTTAATTTCAAGAAGACAAATGCAAACAGAAGGGAGACTAACATTACGATGAGGTAGATTTTAATGGAAACCTGAGGAATAAACTGACAGAAGCAGGGGAAGCTGGGAAAAGTTAAAACAAATAATCAAAAGTACAATGGTAAAATGGGATTCAATTATATTTTGAATGAACTTTTCATTGGAACTGCATGGAACACAGTGAAAGAAGAAGAAAAGTACATTATAATTATTACAAAAATAAACATTTATGTTCAAACCAGGTTACTGTTATGGTTTTAGTAAGCTGTCTGACCCACATGCACGAAACTCTTAGGTAACAAAATCAGATTTCAAAGTTTATTGAAGATTAGGTGGAGATGACTGGATCTGGAACAGGGGCTGCTGGGGGAACTGTTGGGGACCAGGAGATTGATCTCTGTAATGGAGAAGAATATGAGCGATGATCTAGATGAGGAGATAATTTTAACAACAAATTTACTTGCAGTAGATGAGGAAGTGGAATCGCCAGGGAGGAGTGAGTGGAGCCTGTGGTTGTCCAGGAGGTGTGTTGACAGTGATCCAAGGGAAGGGTGTGAGCTGGAAGGTGAAACTGAGAGAAACCACCCCACAAACCAAACCCCCAGACTCCTGACAGCAACACCAAAAAGAGAATGGGGTACAGAGGTATATTATGTTGATGTTTTGCATTCTTGGCTTTCCATGTCTCTTTTCCGTCTCAGCTTGTCCTCTTGGAGCGTGATATCCAATGCTCTGAGCTGTTTCAGGAAGCCGTGATTAGGCAGGATGCAGCGGTGCTGCCGCACATGCTCAATGGCTTCCACTACAGTTAAGCTGTGCTTTATCATCAGGTATGCCAAGACCAGAGTGGCTGACCTGCTTCGACCCATCACACAGTGAACCAGCACCTTGTCTGAAAAAAACAACAAAAAAACAGGTGGACGGACACATTAGACTAAAGAATATACCACAATCACCTTCCTCAGAGGCTAAGCTTATAGACATGCAATCATTTCTCTACAGCAAAAACCAGGGCCCTCATTTATCAACTTACACACAGGCCTGTGTATTTCGTGCGTAGAAACGATTCTACGCATAGTGTGGTATTTACCATCTTGTACTTGTGTGTAGAAATGTTCCTAAATATGAGAACAGCTCTGACCATGCGTACGTACAGAATCTAGTGGTAGAACGGTAGAACTGCAATACTGAAACAGTTTTACTTTGATTAAATATTAATCTCATCAGTTTATCTGCTCCACCAAGGAGCTCATGTTGGCCTGTCATTTAGCAAAATAACTCAAAAAGTTACACACAGATTTGAATTAAACTTTCAGGAAATTTTAGAAATTTCCTAAGGAATAAATGATAAAATTCTGGGAGTAATCTTGCATGGAGATCCTGTGAATCGAAATCTGGGGGGGTATGAGGTGCTTCACTGAGGTCTACGCTCTCCATGTTATTTTTTTACTTGTCACATCAAGCACTTCAGTTTAAAAAGATGTAGTTACACTTATAAATAAAAGGTTTGCTGTACCTTTGAAATTGGATGGTCCGGCTTATCTGTGAAACAGGTTGTCGCTGTCCCCATGCGTACTGATGCCAGCCAAAACAGTGTCTCCAATAACGCTGGCGACACGTGTGTCAAATGTGGTTAGCTCGGTGGTAATCTGTGCACCCCCAGTAGAAGATCTGGCACAGCTGTGTGCTGAGGGACGTTTTATTGCATTCAGTTTGATATCAAGCCATTGTCTTTCCTTTATTTCCAACAGGAACCTCTCCAATGTCCCCATCGCATTTACTGTCTCTGTCACTTTCTCCCAGGCAGTGTTCTTTTTTATTGAGCTGATAGAACCAAACAGCAATGTTCAGGACAAATTTAACTGATTTAATTTGTTCAAAGAAGTTAAGTATTTCCTCAGAAGTGAATAACAGCAAATGAAACAATGCGTTGCCACATTTTTTTATGTCTGCAGCAGGAATATAACTGCTGCATGGTGTAGGGGGGAATGGGGGAGGGCATGAAGCAGCGGAACCTCTGATAATCAAGGGCAAAAACAGTCGGTGTTAAAAATGAATTTGAGTTAACTACAACAATTTTGAAAAACTCTGTTCATCATGACTCTTTTTGCTCCACTTATGTTTCACTATGATCTTGGTGTCACTGAAATTCATTTTTTTGCTCTCTTGCCCAACATTTTCGGGAAGAACGCATGGACTTCATGCATGGGTTCAGAGGATGTGGTGTGACCAAATTTTGGTTAATTGAGGACGTTTCTGTATGCAAAGGACTGTGAACGGGCACGAGCACCTAGGTACGCACATGTGGGATTTACCAACAGAGGATGGCAGAGGAACATGGGTAAAACTTGTCACTGCATATTTGATAAATCCAGCTTTTGACTGCTTGTATGAATATTCTAAATTTCATTTGTAGGATAAAATATAGGACAGTTTCTACGAATGTTTGATAAATGAGGGCCCTGGATCTGGTTCTCCAGAACTCACTTTGTTGGTGGCTGAGGGCCTCATGGATAAACTCTGTTGCAGGGAGGAAGTACTGGGAGATGTTGAAGGTAGGTTTGTCATCAGCTTCCACTCCAAGGTACAGGATGTTCAGGTGGCTGTAGTATTTAGCACCAGTCAGCACATTGTTCCACTTTCCTTCTGCTGCATTCAGGACATGAGTGACACCCAGATCCCTGAGCCCAGGGCACTCAAGAGCTGTTTTCCTGTTTTTATGCAACACATTCAATATGTAGCTTTCAGCATGTATTTCAATAATTCATATTATTAGTCTATTTATACAAACAAAACTCTCTGAGATGACTCACTCATCGCCGATAAAAATTCTTGGCCAGACCTGATTGACATGGGTATATTGAGCTGTGGTGCCGGTCCAGAAGAGCTGCTCCAGGTCTAACGTACCTGGTGTGATGTAGTCACTGTCGGGGTCTACTTGCACTGCTACATATGGATTCCTCGTGGATTTTACCACACAGGAGGTCATTTTTCATCTCCGTTATCCCCAAAAAACTTCAAACATCTCTGTGACAAAAGAAAAATGATGCACGTTAAGCACAGGGTATCATATTCAAAATACATATGAACAAATTTGATTTCAATAACATTTAAACATAAAACAGAACCTACGTGAAACTCATATGCACACATTCAACAGATATTGATTACCTATTGCACCCTCAGCAATGCCCTTGTAGCTTGACCTTGATCTATGTACAGTGTATTCTTTACACATGATCCTTTCTACATTATCCTTTAAAAAGCATAATTTTCTGTTTACACATAATTGTGAAGTGAAATTAAAAAAGGACACATGAACACAGCAGTCAGATCAGGGATAAAGTTGTAGAGAAGTTCAAAGCAGTTCAGGTATAGAAAAATATGCCATGCTTTGTCATGTGTTGCGGAAATAAGGACCCAAATGCAGAGCGTTGTTTTGAGCTCCTTCTGCTCATCTTTAATAATAAAGTCCAAACCCAAGCACGGGACAGCACAGGACGTGAACTAGGCGTGGGTAAGGATAACGACGAACCAGCAGAGACATGAGGGCACAGGGGAACATATATACACAGGGACGTAATCAGGGGAAACTCAAAACAGCTGGGGGTATTAAGGACGCAGAGACAGACAAAGACAGGGACAAAACGTCACACTGTGACATGCTTTGAACATCTCACAGAGCAATGTTCAATGCACCATCTCTAAATGGAAAAAGTATGGCACAACTGCAAACCAAGCAAGACCTGACTGCCATCTAAACTGGATTAACCCGAGAAGCAGCCAAGAGGTCAATGGTAACTCTGAAGAGATTCACGGCTTTGGCTTAAGAAACTGGTGGTGGCAGATTCATAGTGTAGCAACAGAGAAGTTAGTAAGAATTGATGGGAAGATGGATGGAGCTTAACACAGGGCTAACTTGAAAGATAGACTTGAGTCAATGGGGGAGTATCACCTTCTGATGGCCAAACTCCAAGGAAATGGTTTAGATCAGCAGTTTATAATCCTGTTCCTCAGAGCCCACTGTCTATCCCATTTTATACGTGTTTCTGCTCCAGCACACCTGATTCAAATGATTGCAATACCTCCTCTGCATGCCATTAAGGATGGCAACAGAGAAACACTGAAAGCATGCAGGACAGTGGGCCCTGAGGACCAGGGTTGAGAAACACTGGTTTACATCAAAGTATATTCATGAGTTAGAATGGCTCAGGAAATGTCCAGAGCTAAATCCAACTGAGAAACAATGGTAAGAGTTGAAAAATGCTGGTAGAAACACAAAAAGACATGCAGCTGGAATTGCGGCAAAAGTGTTTTTTTTACAAAGTGTAGACTCAGGGGGAATAATGCAAATGTACACTACATGTTTTAGATTTTGTGAATTGTAATCTCTGCATAATCCTTCATCTTTGCTTCAATTGATGACATGAAAAGCTTAATTGAATGTACTCAAATTATTCAGATACATTAAAAAGATACAAACAAATGAAAATAAAGTACTCACCTTATTTAAATCTATCATTAAGCAGGAACCAGGAACCCTTTTCTTAATAAACACATGTAATAAACAAGTGAGTGTGAGCATGAACAAAGATCTTCCTAAAGACACTGACAAGGATCTGGAGTGGTAACCGCTCCGAGAGGCTGTTTCAGATATTTTTAGAAAGCTGGGCTATAAAACCTGATCTGGATACATACACACACACACACACACACACACACACACACACACACACACACACACACACACACACACACACACACACTCACACACACACACACACACACACACACACACACACACACACACACACACACACACACACACACACACACACACACACACACACACTCACTCACTCACTCACACACACACACACACACACACACACACACACACACACACACGCAAGCACGCACACACAATCCAAGCATGCAAATGATTTTCCCAATTCTTTTTGACTGTTCTAGTCTTTTATTATAACACAGTCCTTGAATCACCGAGGCGAAGGAGCACAGTTATTAAAACCATGTTAAAGACAAGCATCTGTGACCAGGGCCCTCATTTATCAACCGTTCGTAGAAACTGTGGTGCTGTGTTCTGTGAGAAGATCCTGTTGGAAATAAAGGGGGGGGGGGGGAAAATGGTTCGATATCAAACTGAATACAATAAGCCATCTTTCAGCACACAGCTGGGCCAGATCTTTGACCAGGGATGCACAGATCACCACATTTCACACGAAACTGTCAAATGACACGAAACTGAAGTGCAGAGAGAATGCAGACCTCCGCGAAGCACCTCACACCTTCCAGATTGCGATTTACAGGATCTCCATGCATGATCACCCCCAAAATCTAATCATGCATTCCTTGGCAAATATCTAACATATCCTGAAAGTTTAATCCAAATCCGTCCATAACGGTTTGAGTTATTTTGCGAACAGACAGACAGATGCCAACACAGGCTCCTGGATGGAGGTGATAAACTAATCAGATAAATATTATATCAAAGTATAACTGTTTCAGTGTTGCAGTTCCCCCGTTCTACCACTAGCAGGGGCAGAGCTGTTCTTATATTTAGGAACATTTCTACACACAAGTACAAGATGGTAGATCCCACACTATGTGTAAAATTCTTCCTATGCATGGCACAGATCTGTGCGTAAGTTCGGTTGATAAATGAGGGCCCAGGTGTGAATCTAATAAGCAACTGTTTACTGTTTGTGGAGAAAAACATTAACCGTTCAGCAGGTGTATCTTTGTAAACGTTTCCAGAGACTGGGACATCCCACAAAACCTATTTGTCAAAGGAGAATCTGTAGATTCCAGTTAAAACATATCACAGAGAAACAGCTGTTTTTTCCTTATTTGCTGTCCTCAATCATCTGTCTGCTTTGTGTGCGAAGGCTCAACTCCAGCTGTCTAAGCTGCTCCAGAAATCCAGAGTTGGGTCCAATTTCTCGGCACAGGCGCACAGCCATGATGGCCTCCTCTAACGTCAGGTCCTGGTGGATCATCAGATAGGCCAGAACCAACGCACCAGAGCGGCTCACACCCATGGCACAGTGAACCAGAACTTTCCCTGAAATAAACCTTATTTAGTATTCTCAGTTGCACTAAGAATACATGTTTGCTGTACACAAAGGTATACACAAAGGTATATTATTTATGATTTTAAGTATCAGGTTGTACATAAATATTCCTTTATTTAGGGAGCATGGACAGTCTCCTCCACACTTATTCTTACCCCTGGTAAAGATGTATACATATTTTCATAGGGTTTATTTAGGTCTGGGAACTGATATGGCCATGGAAGAAGGGTGATTTTGTATCTGGTGAACCATTTTTGTGGTGATTTGGTTGTATGTTTTGGGTTATAATTTCCAAAAAAATCCAGAGATTACTCATTTTTTGTTTTTCTGGCTGAGCCCACCAGATTTTTATTTAAAATGTCCAGGTATTTCAAAGAGTTCACAATACAAGGCTCTCTTACAAATGTCTTAGAATATGTGAAGGAAAAACCACCAGATCCACCTGGAGTTATGTGTGCAGAAAAGCTCAGGCTTATCTGACCAAAGCACATGATTCCAGGTAAATCTACATTAAAGCTTCACAAAGTCCACGCATTTACATTTGTGATGGTAAGACGGAGAAGGCTGTCCACCCAAACAACCAGTTTTGAGATTATGGTACTGTAGTAAAACATTTAAGGATTTTTCCACATCTTTACCAGGGGTGCCAGCAGTAAATGTGAGGGTTACTGTTCACTATGAATAAAAGTCAGATCCTGAGGAGTACTTTTTAAGTCATTTGTATGCGTTTAAAATTTATTTTATGTGGAATTTAAAATTAAATTCACACAAATGTCAGAAGTAGACACATAAAACATTAATCATGCTGAAATATTATTTTCTATTGTGTGATTGAGCTTAACAATGCCAGTAAAAACATGCTAATTATATCTGCTTCTTAAATGTTACATTTCTCTTAGTGTTCTGAAGGTTTTGCAATTTTATTTTGCATTTCAATATTTCAATGTATCTTGATAACATTAACAGTTCATTCAATATTATATGGATTAAACTATGCTACAGTCAGAAAGATCAACAATGAGAGATTATATTCAAAGTGCTTAACGGTCGAGATCCTCATTAATCTGTAAAGGTGAAAGCAGTATATGTGAAAAAACAACATGACAGAAAACAAATAAAAATCGATATATTCAATTGAAGGGCATTTAAATATGTTTTTGCTGCTTATTTCTTTAATTTGACTTTTTTATGTGAACTCATGTGGCTGTTTGTAATTCAAAGCCCGATTCCGCTGAAACATTGTCTCACTGACCGTTTTCCTTCAAAGCGCTGTCTATGAACTGTGCAGCAGAGTTAAAAAAAGGTCGTAGATTGAACTCTGGATGGTCTGGAGCTTCAACGCCATGGTACACCAGTTCAGTGTCAGCGTAAAACTTCTGACCTGTGTTGATCCGATGTTGACCTGCTGCAGCGTTCAGCACGTGAGTCACACCCAGAGATGACAGTCTGGTTTTATCTCGAGCAACAGACCTTCAGACACAAGCCACATACAAAGTGATTTACTCTATATATTTTCCTCACATTGTGGGATGCTATAAAAGACTTATCTACTCACTCATCTCCAACGTATAGTTTTGGCCACACTTCATTAACAGACCCCACAGGCTTCCTGTTGGTCCAGAGAATTTGCCTCAGCTCTGTCAGAGATAGTGTTTCCCCCTGCTCGACTAAATGACCTCTGGAGCAATACAGATGTGTGTCTGTCCAAGTGTCTCATTGGGTTTATGTTAATTTCTTGATTTGTGTTTGAGTGTGACTTTACAATGCTTGGGCCTGTCTTTTTCTTCTCTTCTCCCTCTCTAGGCTCATGTCAAGGCAACGCAGCTGCATCAGGAAGCCAGGGTTGGGATAGATGTCTCTGTGCTGCCTTACAGCAGCCACTGCCTCCTGCAGCCGCAGGCCCTCAGTAATCATCAGGAAGGCCAACACGAGGGTTGCAGAGCGGCTCACACCCATCAGGCAGTGTACGAACACCCTTCCTAGGATTCAAATGTTACTTATTACCTTCAACCTGTAAATATACTTACACATACATACATACATACATAAACATCAGGTATGGTGAATCTCAAAAGGCCAGGTTTGTAAAACATGAGTCAATGATAATTATTTCTAAACTTTTTCCACCTTTAATCTGCCATTTCCCTTTTCAGAATAACTGAAAAGAAACAAATATGTTTGAGGAAAAATGTGAAAAATAAAAATGCTGCAATAACCTTGTTGCATGAGTAAACACTCCCTTAAACTATTACTGACAATGTTTGCATTTGGTTTTCTTGTGTAGGATTCTTTTAACACACCAAATCTTGTCTTGGTAGTATTTGCTTGCTTGAACTGAACTTTATGTAGATCATTCCACAATTTAAATGTTCCCGAAATGAAGTCAGTTCAAGTTGATTTGCACTCATGTTTGGACCCACTGTGATGCTGAAAAATAAATTCCCACTTCATCTTCAGATGTTTAGCAGACAAATGAAGACTGGAGATCCAAACTGAGTGGTCATACAAAGGTTTAACGTTGTGTCAATCCAGTGTGGGATTTGTGACAAAAGCAGAGAGAAGGATGTAAATTTATTTTTTTATTTTATTTATGAAAATAACGAGAGGTTTATGTATGCTGGCTGCAGGGTATCTTGCACATACGTTTCCCCTTTCAAAACTGACAAAAAATGTGAAAAACAAAATTAAAAAAGGAGAGTCAGTATGGTGCCAAATTAATGTTATTAACATATGGCATATGTTCCATATTAAGAAATTGTTAAAGTAAAAAATATTAAGATAAGATCAAATATATTACAATGATTAAAATTAAAGACAAGAATTCGCTTGACTTATCCATTCATAGCAGAAAAATCTGGTTTGGGCTGGGATCTCTGCAACATCAGCAGCACCGTGTTGGTCCTCTCTGACACACAACTCTGCATAGTTTTATGTGGGTGAAACACCCACCTCTGGACCATTCACAGAGATGAAGAGAAGATTGTTGAGTGTTGTTATCGTTCTATTCCTCTCGTCTGTCAAAACTGAGTTCACTGCCCTGAATCCCCTCTCGCACTCTGCTGTGGAGACTGGAAGCGTTTAAACTGCTGACATTAATTTTTAAGGTATTTGACTATACTGTCTTGGTGCCTGTTCTGTCTAAAGTCCTTCAGCAGAAGTACAGGGGTCGTAGAATTCATTTGAAGGTGTAATATTACTCTGTAGGACCAAATGGAGGAACAAAAAAACCTATCCCCCTCAGAGATGAGAAATGAATTACCAGAAGGGGGGTATCAAAAGCAGATCCCCCCCACCAAATCGCACCCTGGGTCAATCCAACCATCACACTTCCTCCCAAATCAGGGTTTTGGGATGATTTTAGCTGACTGTCTTTACAGTGGCATAGTGTATGTATATGTATGTCTATATGGAATATTTTGTACCACCATATATTGACTTATAGCTTTATTCAATGAGACGCTTTTGATCCTGTGTTACATCTCTACAAACAATAGATTTAGCTCAGGGATGCAAATAAACAAATGTCAGAAAAATCATTCAGAGATTCAACAAAGTATCAGTATGTGTGCATACATATACAACCAGGTTATGTTAACATTTACCCCTAACCAGTTTGATTGTTTGGTTGACAGGATACAGGCCATTGTAAACCCTCCTCCAAAGCAACCAAAATCAACAGTACTCTAACCTTGATTCTAAAATACTGTATATAAGTCATGATGCATTTGGCAACCTAGACAAGCACCAAACTTTAACAAGCGTCGTAAGAAAGTAAAGTGGGTTTTACACACTATGCGAGTCTCAGTGTGGTGACTTGCCTCCCATTGCGAGGGCAGCTCTGATGTATCGTGCTGTTGGATAGAAGTAAGGACTGAGGATAAAATCTGTCGCATCATCAGCCTCCACACCATAATAATCCACAGTCATGTCTCTGTAGAAACGTGGGCCAGTGTTGACGTAAAAGCAGGGACCGTTGCTGGGGTTTGAGGGACCATGAGCAGCATTTACAACGTGCGTAATGCCCAGACTATGGAGAGTTCCTTTGTCACAAGCTGCAACCCTGAAACATGATCACAGGTTTATCTCTGCACCAATGATACATAATGTTACTGTACACAGGTGTGCATGCATGTGGGTGTCAGCCTACTTGTTGCCTATATAAACATTAGGCCAGACTTGATTGACATGACCAGTTGGTCGTCTGTCTGTCAGTAAGAACTCCTGTAGCTCAGAGACGGATGGAGGTTCATACGGGGGATCCCTAAGAGACATACTGTGCAGACACACAAATACAATGAGCACTATCGTTGAGTACATTCTGTACAAGTCAGTGTGTAACAAACATAACCAGAGATGACAAAAACCTAAAACCTCCACAGTCCAATGTGTTTCCAATTTAAATCACTCAGGCTTACCTTGGTTTATAGCAGAAAAAACATTTCTCCTTAAGTGCTCACTCCTACTTCTGCAGCTTCGTTCCTTTTATAACTCCGTAATCATACACTCACTGATGACAAACACACCCTGCAATACTAATACAACACTGTAACACATTTAAGCTACACGTCCAAGTTCTCAGTCATGTGGACAGCAGAGTAGAGAGCTCTGAACTTTAACATCAGCTTGCCTATTTTGAGACTGACCACACGCTTTATTAGAGATCGGAGCACTTTGTGTGTCAGTGCATATGTGTTGCTCTGCTCTGCCTTTAAGTGGCCAAACAGGACTGTTTATCATATCATTAAAACTCTAAGTCAGGGGTCTGCAACTCCAGTCCTCAACGGCAATGGTCCTGCAACTTTTAGATGTGTCTCCTGTCTAACACACCTGAATCAAATAGCTGAAATACCTCCTCAATATGCAGTCAAGTACTCCACAGTAGAGACACATCTAAAAGTTCCAGGACACCGGTCCTCAAGGACAGGAGTTGCAGACACCTGCTCTAAATCATGTTTTTTTGGGTTTTCAGAATCTTTGACAATGCATTTGCTGCCATTAACTTTGTAGAACTCTCCTTGTTCTTCTTTCCCATAGAAAGTCCATCTGGATATGGGCTTCTGTTCTAGCGGTGTAATCTTTCTTTCCTTTTAACCCAAGTTCATACTGAGTTTCTTCTTCCCCAAAATCTTCATCAAGAAACTTTTTGGCAATTTTGGTATTTTTCGTGATGGAACTCTCCCAATGAAAGACGGTTTTGCTTAAACTCTTTTTTTTTAAGTGTTGAATCACGAACACTGACCTTAACTTAGGCAAGTGAGGTTTGCAATAAATGTGGATAAGTCCTTGATGTGCTCTTGGTGAAATTTGAAGTGGATCGGACCTTCCATGGAAGGTTAACGTGTTGCAACTACAACTAAAATATCTTAAATCTTAAAAGCAGTCAGGGTCTGCCCATTTCTCTCTCTTGCCAGGTGTTGATGCATACTTCTAATTTCACTAGATTAGATTATTGTAATGTGCTGCTCTCTGGTCTTCCTAAAAAGAGTATTTCAAGCCTACAACGACTCCAGAACTCAGCTGCACGTGTGCTGATGAGGACTAGGCGACGGGAATATATTATATTGCATTGGCTCCCTGTGTGTTTTAGGATTGATTTTACGTTTTTTTAATTAGTTTCGTGATGGTAAATGGTCAATAATAGTTTATACATTTCTTAATAGTCTTGGGTACTTATTTATTCGACCTTCTTTTAAAGTATGAGCAAAGCCTCTTATGGCTAAGCCTCGTTCTATCACTACAGCTCTCGTCTGTGGAACAGCCTGCCGGAGAACCTCAGGGCTCCAGAAACTGATGTTTTTAATAAGAGGTTCAAGACCTACCTTTTCAGCTTGGCCTTTGATTGAGTAACTGAGTTGTTAAATTTATCTTAGTTGATTTTTTATTTATTTATGTTTTATTTATACTTTGATATTTTATTTTTCTATGTTACCAAAGTATTTTTACAAAATCTTTTATAAAGACTAACTCCAGTGTTCCCTTCATGAGGATCCTTCGTTGGGCACCCTGCCAGTTTAGCCATGGGGTTTGTCGCTGCTATTGGGATCGCTTGTATCGTGGTGGGCGGACTTTGCACTGCAACCTTGTGGCTGTGGTGTGGATACCTGCCTGCTCTGATCATTAAGGTCCCTGTGGTGACTCTTCTGTGGTTGTGGGGTGGCTTCCAGTGTGGATGGATCTCCTAAATATTGTTTCGTCACAGTAGTATCATTCTAGATGTTTATGTTTATTGTATGTTTACTTAAAGATGGGACTTAAAGGCGGGGGAAGAGGTGTGTATGAATCTTGTGTGTGCTGAGAGTTTAACTGGTTGTGTAGACTCTAAATAAAACTGGTTCTTCATAAGTGCTCTGAAGCACTTTGAGTGCTCTGGAGAACCTTTTTCTGTTGAAGAACCTTTTCTTGCTGCTTAAGGTTTTTTTGGGAAGCTGCAGTAGCTCATTGGCAATTCGCCTCTGCGTTGTGGGCGGAGCCGTTGGCACGTTGGCTGCGTCGTCAGTGTCACTTGTCTCTGACAAGCGATCATCATCAGAGGGCAAATCGTCCTCTTCTGAATCATGATTGGCAAAGATCAGTGCACGCACCTCATCCGCAATGTAAAGTCATCTGGGCATTTTGTTTTTGGTTATTAAAATCGCTATCTGTCTCTCTATCGATTTCTCTCCTGCAACCGCTGCTGTCACTTATTATTCTCTCCTCTCTCTCACGCTCAGCAGAATCTCACGCTCAGCAGCTGGGCGCGCTGACAGCTGGTGTCGGGTTTCAAACCTTTTTAATCTGATTTTTTTCATAGAAACATACCCACAAATGACACCAGTGTTGAAACTATATGTAGTGGACATCTAGTACCAAGCAGTAACAGTACAAGGCAGTAGATTAAAAGAAAGGGGCTGTTTTATTCAGCAATGTATTGCAACTTGCTACAGCACATAGGTGTTGATCCGCCATCGTCTTCTCTAGTCCTCAGAACCTGAGCGGGCGGGGCGGAGTAGGAGCTTGTGGCTCCGCCCAGTGGAGTTACTACGTAACAACTCCAGTCTATTTTAGCCGGCATTTTAACGTCTGCTACTAATTTACAGCCATTCGAATGCAGAAATACTCAGAAATACAACTTTGAGCTTAATTTTCTCGAGATATATCCTCTAGCATCAGAAAAATGCCACAAAAACATGATTTTCATGATTTTCATCGGAGTGGGTATTTAAACTGTCTTTTCTTGGCTTCCTCATATGTCGTTCCCCGCCCCCAGACATACTGTATGCTCATTATTTACCAATTTATTTGCCAAATCGTCTTAAAACACGTCTTAATTTAAATGCTTTCCCACAGTGGTCATTTGTCTAATAGAATGAACACTACATCCCTGTAATGTTACACAACCACTTCAACGCTGATGAGCTGTGGGCTAACGCTCTTTGTCTCTGTCTCTTCCAGGAATGGCAAATTTGTGGTCGGTTAACTGTGTCTGCTCATGGCTGAAAGTCAATGGATTTGAAAACTTCATAGCATCATTCATTGGTGAGCTGTGGGTATGAATGACAGAGGTATTCTAGTGCCAGAGATGTCCTGTTAGGAGCCCAACTCACAAAAGTGGCTGAAACATCTACAGCTTTACCACGAACATGAGAGCGATTTTTCAGTAATCTGTGGACTTGAAGGTTGTCCTCGTCAGTATTCAAGAGTCAAGTCTCTAAAAAATCACATTCGCCGGCATCATCACAATGATGTGAACTGTGATTCATCTTTTTAAGAAGAATTGAGTCAGTTGTCTGATGAAACACAGCCAGATTCTACTGCTGAGGGTTCGACATCAACAGTTGGTGATATTGTTATTATTGATATTGATATTGAAGTTGCAAGAAATTTAAAGCATATTGTTCAGAGAGCAGTACAGTCAGCTGTGATCAATGAATTGGAGTTAATATTTAGTCATTTTCATCAAACCTATCAGGCTCTTGTTACTACTTGTTTAGAGAATGTAAACATAGATGTCAATAATCCACAACTAGCTTTGCTCAGAGAGTCATTTTTGGTTGAACACTGCTTCAGTGCAATCAGTAGTGTGTACAAGTTCGACAAGTATTGTCTTGAAACACTGTCATTAATCGAGCCGAAAGAGCATACACTTGGGTGTGATTCTCACGGAAAGCACACTTTCCAATATGTTCCATTACTTGATGTGCTGAACCTAGTTCTAAAGAACAGTGCATCTCAGGAACTAATTTTTGAATGTCCTCAAACAGAGTGTGATGCTTTAACCAACTTCAGTGATGGAAGTATTTTTCAAGAATCTCCATTCTTTAATTGTGGGCACCCATGTTTTACTCTTCAGTTATACAATGATGAATTTGAGATAGTGAATCCTTTGGGATCTAAGAGAACCTTGCATAAAGTTTCAGCTTTTTCTTTTTCTTTGGGAAATCTAAAACCCAAATTCAGATCAGCTTTGAAAAACGTAGACCTTCTTATTCTTGTAAAACATAGTGTTTTAAAGCAGTATGGTGTAGCAAAACTTTTAGAACCACTTTTATGTGATGTCTTGAAATTACAATCTGAAGGTGTGAGAGTTTGTTACAAAGATAAAGAATATTTTGTCAAAGGGACCATTGCAACTGTATGTGCAGATAATTTGTCTGCTCATGCCCTTACAGGATTTTCTTGCTGTTTCAACAGCGGTAGAGTGTGCAGGTATTGCTTATGTCATTACAAAGACATTGCTGTAAAGACATGTGAGGGGGACTGTGTTCTGCGTACACCTGATGTTCATGAATATCTTTGAAATGTATTGCAGATGATCCTAGTGCCACTACACTGTATGGCGTAAATGGACCCTGTGCTTTAAGTGTACTTCCTCATTTTGAAGTCACCAAGGCATTTCCTCCTGATGTTATGCATGATGTTTTAGAGGGGGTTATACCACTTACACTTAGGTTGGTGATCAAGGCACTCCATAAGGACAAAGTTGTGACTGTCACTGAACTCTGTAATCGCCTGAAGGATTTTAGTTTTGGACAAAATGATATCAGGAACAAGCCACCACCTATTTCAGAAAAACTTTATGCCAATGGCCATGTAATTGGCAAAGCTGTTGAAAAGTGGACACTGTTTCGCCTGATATCTTTTGCAATTGGAGATAAGGTTCCCTCTACTAATAAGGACTGGCAATTGTATCTGCTTCTGCGTGAGATAACCGAAATACTCCTAGCTCCAACAATTGCTAAAAGCTGGGTTAGCTACTTAGGTTGTTTATTCATTGCTAATTTTAAAGACATGTATCCTTATGCTCTTACTCCAAAGGTGCATTATCTGTTGCACTGTCCTCGTCTTATACTGGAATTTGGACCACCACGGTCCAATTGGTGTTTGAGGTATGAGTCAAATCATTTGTATTTCAAAAAAGTGGCCCAGGTTATGAATAATTTCAAAAATGTGTGTTACTCACTGGCCAAAAGATATCAACTCAGACAATGCTGGTAGTGGAACACATCAACTTCATTTCAAACAGACACTATACCCCATGAAACTACCAAAATCAGTCTAGAAGAATTGCCAGACTCTGTGTTGACAAACTTCAGGAATCTGCAAACTGCACTAACTGAGGAAGATGAACTCTGGATGACAAAAGCTGTGACAGTGGACACTACAAGATATTGCACTGGGGACGTTTTCATCATTGACTTGTTGGAGGGTGAACAAATACCATTGTTTGTGCAGGTCTGTAAGATACTGCATTTTCGGTCAAACTGGTTTCTTGTGGCAAAATGTTTTGCAACAGTTGCATTTTCCAGCCATCTACATGCTTTTCATGTGGAAGAAACTGATGATACAGTCGTACTGAAGCCTTGAGATGAAATTGACTTCCACGCCCTTGACTGTTACCGCTGCTCAGGCAAAGACTATATTTCCCTCTTGCATCGTCCGTTCAAAACCAAGGTTGAAGGGACATTTACAGACTGGTGCATCACACAGATCTCAATTCACTATAGGGACTGTGTTCTTCAGTTTTTGATCTCCCAACATTTTATTTTCACACCAGTGCTTTTTTTACCAACTACACCAGTGTTACTAAGTATTGTCATAAATGGCACCATTTCTGGTTGAAACTTGGCAAAATGTTCTTTCACTTGAAAGTAAGAGTTGTAATGGTATGGAGAAGAACAGTGTTGATCCTGTAACGCTGCCTCTGGTAAAAAAAAAAAAAAAAAACTAGCAATAAGCCTATGGTTAATCTGAAGTCTTTCTTCTGGCCTTCTTTCTGTCTCGACTTTTCTTTTTGTCCTTGTTTTTGTCTGTTTCTTTTTCCTAGAGAATGAAATTAATGGTGAAACACTGCTGGGGTTATCAGAACGTATGTGTGAACGGATATTTCCCAAAATAAATGACCAGGTGCGCTTCACGGCCATCCTCAGTACCCTAAACACACACATTGTGGGACACAATTAACACCTAAACTTAGACTACACCAAATGCCTGGGACTAGTGTCCATAAGCCTGGGAGCTTCCCCCCACTGATTATTACAGATATCTGATATTTGAGGGAACCGGGCAATAAATCCACCCCTACCGTCTCCCAGAATTCACCCGGCACCCCTGAGGCTATATCAGTGATTATCAGCAGCAGGAAACATAAACCGTTAACCACACGCTCTCATATTAAACAAAATCTCAAATTGATAACCTGTCAGAAGGTTCAGCTGCCCGTCATCACAATACTTAAGTTAGCTTTATTAAACATTAGATCTCTATCCGGGAAGTCTTTTCTTATCAATGACTTCATCACTGAGCATAATTTACATGCCCTTTTTTTATCAGAAACTTGGCTAGATGAAAATAACGAAACAACTTCATTAATAGAATCCAGTCCTCCAAATTATAATTTCTTAAGCGAGAACAGAAAACACAAACGAGGCGGAGGTGTAGCCACCATCTTTCACAACTCAATGAACTTTAAAAAGGTAACTCTGGGCGCGTTTGAATCTTTTGAATACCTAGCCACCCAGATAAACAAGCCTAACAAAGCTTTATTTCTAAGTTTATATAAACCACCAAAACTTAACTCTAACTTCTTTAATGATTTCAATGACCTTCTTTCTGTAATATGTATCGACTATGACCAACTAATCATCGTGGGGGACTTTAACATCCATACCGACAACCCCCAAGATAGACAAGCAAAAACGTTAGATGATACTCTCCACAACTTCGGACTGATCCAGCATGTCAAACAACCAACACACAATAAAGGACACACTCTGGACTTAATTATCAGCAAAGGTTTAAATATTTCTGACATCTCTGTAATTAGTATTGCATTATCTGACCATTTCTGTGTTTTCTTTCAAAGTACCATCTCTGCTAAATTATCCAGCCACAGTAAGACCACTATAAAAAAGCGTTTTCTAGGGGACAGTTCAGTAGAAACCTTTAAACGTATTTATCCTTCCACCACATCCCCCTCATCTCCCAACTCAAACTCAGTAAATAAGTTGGTAGATAATTTCCTTGCGAAAATCTCAGACATCATGGATTCCATTGCTCCAACTAAAGTGAAAGTAGTCTCAGGTAGAAAGAAGTCTCCGTGGACAAGTAATCCACTGGTACGTAGTGAAAAAAGAGAGTGTCGACGAGCCGACAGAAAATGGCGGAAAACTCGACTCCAGGTTCACTATGAGATCTACAAAGAGAGACTGAATAGATATCAGCTAACTATAAAAGATGCTAGGGAATCGTTCTTTTCTGAAATCATCAACAGAAACATTAATAACGCACGGACTCTATTTGCAACAGTGGAAAGACTAACTAATCCTTTAGTGACAGTAGCCCCAGAACTAAACTCTACCAGGGCCTGCAATGAATTTGCCAGCTTTTTCACTGAAAAGATTCTAACAATTAGACGGTCAATCTGTACCTCAATATCGAACCCACAACCAGTGCCATCCCCAATCAACAACAATGTAGAGAAAATGTCTGAATTCCACGAATTAAACCAGAACAGCCTTGAAAAAAATCATTATCCAATTAAGCTCCTCCTCCTGCTGTCTTGATATCCTACCCACAGCTTTTCTAAAGAAAGTTCTTCCTGTTATTGGTTCTGATCTTGTTCAAATAGTGAACTCATCACTGCTATCAGGTGTCTTCCCTCAGGCTTTAAAAACAGCAGTTATTAAACCACTGCTAAAGAAGAAAAATCTGGACAACACGTTAATGCAGAACTACAGGCCAATCTCTAATCTCCCATTCATCAGTAAGATTATTGAAAAAGCTGTGTTTCAGCAGTTAAATGGCTTCATAACAACGACAAACCGTTTTGATGCTTTTCAGTCTGGTTTCCGCGCTCACCACAGCACCGAGACTGTCCTCGTCAAAGTATTTAATGACATCCGCATAAATACAGACTGTGGAAGAACCACAGTGCTGGTTCTGTTGGACCTCAGTGCAGCATTTGACACTGTTGATCATGATATTTTATTGGAACGACTGGAGAGCTGGGTCGGACTCTCTGGTACAGTACTTGGCTGGTTCGAGTCTTACCTAAAGAACAGGGACTTCTATGTTTCAATAGGAAACTTTTCATCAGAACGAACAGAAATCACATGTGGGGTGCCCCAGGGCTCCATCCTGGGGCCCCTCTTATTTAATATCTACATGCTTCCACTAGGCAAGATTATAGCGACCAATAACATTAGCTACCATAACTATGCGGATGACACTCAGCTCTACATTACAATGTCACCAGGTGACTCTGAACCCATTCAAACCCTAAATCAATGCATTGACCAAATAAATGGATGGATGTGCCATAACTTTCTCCAGCTGAATAGAAACAAAACTGAAGTGATTATTTTTGGACCCAAGGAGGAACGATCAAGAGTCAGCACACAGCTTCAATTAATACAGCTAGAAACTACTGATCAGGTTCGTAACCTAGGTGTAGTAATGGACTCAGACCTGAACCTCCAGGGTCACATAAAGGCAATAACAAGGTCAGCGTTCTATCACATGAAGAACATCTCTAGGATTAAAGGACTGATTTTGCAACACGACCTAGAAAAACTCATCCATGCGTTTATCTTTAGTCGGATTGATTACTGCAACAGCATCTTGACAGGTCTGCCTAAAAAGTCAATCAGACAGCTGCAGCTGATCCAGAACGCTGCCGCTCGCGTCCTCACTAGAACCAGGAAAGTAGAGCACATCACCCCAGTTCTAAAGTCCTTACACTGGCTCCCTGTAGCTCAGAGAATAGACTTTAAAATACTTTTACTAGTTTATAAATCATTACATGGCTTAGCACCAAAATATGTTGAAGACCTGTTGTCATGGTACCAACCACCAAGACCACTCAGGTCCTCCAACTCTAGCCTACTAAACATCCCTAGACTCAGAACTAAACATGGAGAAGCAGCTTTCAGTTTCTATGCTCCCCTTATCTGGAACAGACTTCCTGACGAGTGTAGAGCTGCTGAAACTCTGAACTGCTTTAAATCGAGACTAAAAACCCATCTGTTTAGAATTGCCTTTGAGTAAATGCTTGATGTTATATGTATGAAATGTGTTCATGCTCTCTTGCTTTTTTTTTATTTTTCTCTTGCTTTATTGTGTATCATGTATAATGTGTGTTTCTTTTATGTGTTTCTTTTAAATCACCAAATCATGTAAAGCACCTTGAATTGCCCTGCTGTTGAAAGTGTGCTATACAAATAAAATTGCCTTGCCTAAAAGAGTAAGTTCAAATTCATGCATTGACATTTAGTTTTCTAAGTATATGTCCAATATCTGCTGTAAGCAATAAACATACATAGCATTGTTTATGCAGATGTTACCAAGCTCCCACCACAAAAACAGCTTAGACATGTTTCAAGGAAAATGACAAAGAGCCCAAGGTGTTGACCTGGCCTCCAAACTCCCCAGACCCCAATGTTATTGGAACTAGAATTGGGTCATATGTTTTGTGACATGTATCGCCTTATTTTTAACTTGTACACATGTTTTGAAAAAATATAGGTATGGGTTAATTCTGCAAAAAAAGTACAAATCAGAAAATACAAGTACAGATCACACCACTCCAAAACCAATCAGATCCCAAACCAATCACGGAGAGTAACTGTAAAAAAATGTTTTTTTCTTTCACTAACATAAAAGAAAAGAATGAATCGCTGCCGCATGATAAACCAGATGCACTTGCAAAACCCACCACAGGATGTTTTCAACTTCGGTTCCTACAGTTCCTTGTCAATTCTTTGAACAACAAGGAACCTGACCTGAAGTCTCACCAGCGGAACAAATTGAAAAATGCACTAATACAGACCCTCTATGATACACTGAGTGTTCAGACCATGTGAGTATTGGCCTACATATGTTGGTCTTTTTAAAACCAAAAGAGATATTGTGGTGGAAAATTGTTATGCAATTAGGAATTAAGTGTATATTCTCTGTTTAGTGAATGCATCTAGGGTAAAATGACAAGCTTATTGTTCCAGCTTAATGTTATGAGAAAGATATATGTGTCAGGTCACCAGAGAGACAGATGCCGGGGCAGTAAGATAACAGTCTGGCCTTCGGATGAGCTGCTTTATGCGTTGCTATGACTCGCGTGAAGCGGTTACTCTGCAGGCGGGGCGTGAACGTTGGAGAAGACATCTACAGAGATAAACAATGATTGCTGAATACTATTTAAGCGGTTAGTTAGAAAGGTTGGTTAGGGTGATGCACGAGTAACTCTGTCCCGTCTATGGTCTGGCCAGACATGTTTGAATTAAATACTTAAACGCCTTCTGGGACTCAAGTCTTCTTTATAATGGAAACCCTGAGATACTATTTTTTGCCATTACAATATATTTTGAACATTCAAACTGTATTTGTCTTGTTTGAGAGTTTATTGCCAATCAGGTCTGACAAATACTTAAATCTTTGCACACTAACTCAAGTTAGTGTCTGCCTACCTCCTACCTACCACAAAGTGCACACAATCCCACTGAATGCTTAAAGTACACCAGGCATAGAAGTAAGAGGTGCACACAGTAGAGAATTTTGACTTTGACAAGTACAGGTCCTTCTAAAAAAATTAGCATATTGTGATAAAGTTCATTCTTTTCCATAATGTAATGATAAAAATTAAACTTTCATATATTTTAGATTCATTGCACACCAACTGAAATATTTCAGGTCTTTTATTGTTTTAAAACTGATGATTTTGGCATACAGCTCATGAAAACCCAAAATTCCTATCTCAACAAATTAGCATATTTCATCCGACCAATAAAAGAAAAGTGTTTTTAATACAAAAAAGTCAACCTTCAAATAATTATGTTCAGTTATGCACTCAATACTTGGTCGGGAATCCTTTTGCAGAAAGACTGCTTCAGTGCGGCGTGGCATGGAGGCAATCAGCCTGTGGCACTGCTGAGGTGTTATGGAGGCCTAGGATGCTTCAATAGCGGCCTTAAGCTCATCCAGAGTGTTGGGTCTTGCGTCTCTCAACTTCCTCTTCACAATATCCCACAGATTCTCTATGGGGTTCAGGTCAGGAGAGTTGGCAGGCCAATTGAGCACAGTAATACCATGGTCAGTAAACCATTTACCAGTGGTTTTGGCACTGTGAGCAGGTGCCAGGTCGTGCTGAAAAATGAAATATTCATCTCCATAAAGCTTTTCAGCAGATGGAAGCATGAAGTGCTCCAAAATCTCCTGATAGCTAGCTGCATTGACCCTGCCCTTGATAAAACACAGTGAACTTCCTGGAAGTCACTGGAAACTCCCATCCTCCAGAGCAGAAAAGTTTTCCACAAGATTGATCACTGAAACCAAAAGCAACCACAAAAAGCACTTAAAAAAAGATTACATAAAAATGTGTTTTATTGTGGCTTTTGGTTACATACCGACTGGAACATCTTTGATTTAACAGTTTCCTTCTGCAGGTTCCATACTGATAGAAACAAGCATCTACGGCGACTTCAGCCTCTAAACAAATCCATAAAAAAGAAGACAGTAATCTAAGTGCTGAAATAACAGAATACAAGCTCATGTAAAGCAAATTCATATTTAGAAGTATTTCACCTGGTCCCCAAAGTCTCTTGCAGTGATCTTGCCGTGATGGACACTGCCCATTGTAGCAGTATCCTCTTCCACGGTTGCACAGCTGGCCGTTTTGGGTGAACGCATCAGTCGGACAGGCTGCAGAAAGGCCCGTGCAATATTCTGCCAGGTCACAGTCTCCGGCTTTTGGTCGGCAGATGCTGCCTGTCGGTTTCAGCTGTAGTGCGGACAGAAACACAGATGGTGATGTACTGACTAGTCAAATACATCCACTTACACAAAACCTGCCAGACGGAATAGTCATTATGTGTCTAGATATACAGTTACATAATTAGCATCAGTCTGACTCCTCATCTAGCGAGTAGTAGGCTCAGTGAGTAGTACTTACTTGGCATTTGTGGCAGCACTGTCCTTCTGCACACTGAGCTCCTGCATTCAGCTTGCAAGTTGTTGCATTGCAGCAGGGATTCTTGCATTCCTGTAAAGACGAAAATTACAAATCAGCATCCTTTGCGTGCTTGTATACTGAATGCAAATGTCTTCTTGTTGAGCATGCACAAACCTCCACAGTCCCACAGTCACACTCCTCTCCAGGCTCTAAGAAGGCATTCCCACATACTGGCCCTCCATAGATTCGATCGGTGGAGGGAGTATCTAGCAGACAAGCAGGATTGACCTCCTCCAGGAACCTGCTGAGCTGCTGTTGACTGCAGCTGCTGAAATGCTTGGGATACACAACACTATGGAAAGAATACATAACATTAGATAGAAAAAACTATATTTCAGCATTTAAGTATTGAAGATTTAGGGTTTAGTTATACATGTAAATGCACTATGTTGACTTAGACTATCACATAAAATCCCATTTAAAAAAGTTAAAAGGATACAAATACTTCTGAATAGTACTGCAGGCTTATTTTGGGGTACAGGTGCCTGACTGAACTTACCCAACACTTTCAGCCATGATGCAGCCTTTCTTTGATGCAGAGAAGCCGCAGACACAGTTCCCTGTATCATGGGACAAACCCAGATTGTGACCCATCTCATGTGCTATGGTGGACGCCACTCCTATTGAATTGATGTTATGATCCTGTGGAGCCAGACATATTTAGGTATATAACACTGATACCATACAATTCTAAACTAAACACTGAATTGTCCTTTAAAAAAAATATTTTCTTGTCTGTGATTTAGAGCTTGGAGATGCATGATGGAGAAGATGAGCACAGCATTTAATACCATAAAGAAGCAATGAAAATCGAAGCTCTAAAACGGAGGCCCAACTACGACCTCATAATTAATGGAACGGTTAAGACGCAAAAATACAGGGCTAACTTTATTCAGGAACACTTGACAGCTGCAGTCCTAGAGGAGTTCCCCTGTCTACACCATCCACTCTTGGTAAGGTCAAAGCACATAAGCTCAATTGTGGGCCATACCCATCCTCGTGGAAGTTTCGAATGTAATGTGGGCCCATTTGGCATTTGATTAAACTTGTTGTAGAACTCCTTTGCTCCATTTCTCAGTGTACCATCTATAAAAGACAAAAATACTTAGTGAAAAGTCAAACAACTTGATAGACTTATTTGTTATTACAGAAAAACTGATGTAGCTTCAGAATATAACAATTGATAAGTGTCTGACATATTAGCAATTTTAACAGAATTGCCTCTTAAATTCTGTTTGCCGTTTTTTTTTTTTACATACTGTGTGTGTCAGAGAAAGTATAGACCACTAGCTGTCAAAATGCAAATGAGACCACGCCCCTTCCGGCCACGCCCCTCGACTACATATATATATATATACATACATATATATATATATATACATACATATATACATACTTGTGTGATAAAGAAGAACCTGAGCTTGCTGAATACAGACCAGATGATGTAGGTTAAGGTATCAGAAAACCAAGAATTGTGGGTTTTGCAATGTTTTGATAAATGCTGGGTATGTATTTGACCTTGGGTGAGAAGGAAGGAGTCAGGGAAAGAGGATGTATGTGGGGACATGTTTAGGTTTAGGCCAAGACCAGCAGTCGAAGGCAGCATATAGAGTCGCATTGCTGTTAGCCAATCAGAGGCAAGACATTTGCATATCATGAATATTAGTTACTATAGTTAATATATTACAAGATACTCATCAACTGTCGTTTCCCCACACACACTCCTCAGACAAACTTCAGTCGTGTGAAACAGTAGCGCCAGAGCATTTTTTCTCCTCATTAAACGACTCACAAGGCATTCATTCATACTAGAGACCACACTAAATTAATTGAAAAATTAGGGAATGAGACCTTTAATAAGAAGTAGTGCTCCTAATTTCACTTTTCTACTAAAAGCCCTGTTAGATTGATCTAACACGAAGTCATGAATAAAAAACAAATAAATATGAATATGGCATATTTAAATTAATTTTATTCATTTTCAAACATCAGTCTCCCACAGTTATGGGAAACTTGAGCATCACAGACTAGGAAGAAAAGGTCACATAAGGCTTTTTGGTGCATCTGGACATACATAGAAAAAAAGCCCATCAAATGGTGAAACATTTCCCGCAGGCAACTTTCGAAACACCTTCTGCATTTATGGAAATTGCGCACTCTTTTAGAGCATTGAAACTTTATTGACTGTCAATAATAGCTGGTCAATTAAAAATTTCACAACATGACAATCTAATGTAAGCTGTTTGGCCCCACAATAAATAAAAGTTACCCTGTGGGTTTTTACTCTAAATTTCCTCCCTGTATTTTCGTATAGCAGAGGTTTTACCTCTGATAACAGTAGCAAACCTGATAAAAAAACAAAACAATCCATTTTCTCTTCTTTTGATCAGTCCTGACTACCCTTATCAGTGACTATATAAAGATAAAACTGAAGTGTTCATTCTTATGCCCACTGAGATAACTTCCAATAAGTCCAACCTTTTTAAGACACCTTTTACATTTACCCGACATAGCTGTAGCTTTTAACTTTTGCTCCATTCAAAGACATTTTCTAAACAAATCTAGGGCCAGTGGTACAAGGAAGGTTTAACAAATCCAGGTTATCTTTTTTTTTCCAAGCTTAATTAAGTCATACAGTTGAGAACATGCCCAGAATTATCAAAATAGTGATTATAAAATCAGTGACGTCTGCTGACCAAGTAATCGCATGTGCATGTAAAACTGATCATTTCAAGTTTATGATCCGGAGGTTCATAATTATTTATAACAAAAAATAATTCTAAGCAACTTACAATTTAAATAATTAAACCTTGTCAATGTATGTAATGAGGTTAACAACAAAAACAACACTGAACACACCGTGCCCATTATGGCACATGGTGGTGGCGGCATTATGCTGTGGCAATGCTATTCTTCAACAGGAAGATAAACATAATTAAAGCACAAAGTAATACTTTAAAACAATCTGTTCTGTATTTTGTTCAATGAACACGATGTGGTTGTTTTCTTGAGACATGCGAGAAACTTTGAGGCCTTCTTCCATTAGATGGAGCACTACCTGATTTAAGCATCACTTTATAACAAAGAAAATTAAAATGATTTATTCCAGAGAAGTTTGAGTTGTTTTCAGACATGTAGGATTCAACATCTCATAATACAGACTTTAATACAAAAATCTAACAAATGGAAATATTTAACTGATCAGGGATAATTTCAAGAAATAAGTTTAAGGATAGTCTAAATCTTTACCTGTAATAAACAGAAAAAACAACATCTGTTGTAGCTTGTTTAAGTATTACCCTTATGAAGACATTTTGCTCCTGTAGATGCTACTCACTTTAACCCTAATGTTACTTTACCAAAACCATTAATCCTGCTTCATAGTCCAGGACCAGAGCTCTTCTCATCACATCTGCACACTTTGTAGTGATTTTAGAGCTAGAAAGAGAAGAAAAGGCCCACAGCTCACCTAAAACACAGCTGACAGAGTTAAACTGACCGGTTTAAACAGGATGAGCTGAGGTGGAAACTTTGATGTGACAAAAAAATTGTGCATTAAAAACAACAAATATTTGGTTTGTCAACTGCTCTGTTAAAGCAGATAAAACACTGATCTAAAATTGCTGCTGACAGTTTCAGGGCTGTATCTTCAAAAATCTGCCTTGATAGTGATGTTTTTCTCTTCAGTCCTTGTTTGTGCTTGTACTCAGTCTCTTAAAAGGGGCAGCAGACTCGAGAGCTGCCAACAAGAGTGCTTGTAGCAAAGTCTGAGGCGTATCTGCGCAGCTAGATGGTGGAGATGGAATAAAAAGAAGATGCTTTGCAAAAAGCAAACTAATGACTTTCAAACCTAATTCATTTATTGTCAGCTACAAATACAAAACACCCCCTGATCTTGGCTGCATGATCCTCTACTGACCTCTTGAGGACAAAATGGAGATAGGCAAACCCTCAATAGGCAAGTGAAGATATGCAGACACTTTAAAAAGAATTTACAAGATTAGGTGACCAATTAAAAAAAAATGAAATCTGAGGTGTGGAGGCCATGTGGGTTAAGAGGTTTTCAGGCTGAAGGAAAAGCTTTGCGGCGTTCCTCATTTGAAGTCGGGCTTTTCAGGGAAGGTGCAACCTGCTCGTCTGATGATGACATTTGCAGAGTAATGTGCTGCCCTAACGCACTGATCCAGAGGTTTCTCCTGGACAAGCCCAGACAGGAAGCCTGCACAACCCAAAATAACAGTTTGTTACTATAGAAAATAGAGCTAAAAACAAGAGATACACAAAGTAAATTTTTCTCACCTCCAACAAAAGCGTCGCCAGCACCATTTGTATCAACAATGTCCTTCGGGTCAATCTTCAGGACAGGGAATGTCTCCATCTTATCACCTAAGCAGACAAGAAAAGATTTAAGTCTGAAAACCCGAAAGTAGAGATTAAATTTAAGACAAAGACATGAAAAGAAAGGATATCTTACTGAGGGCCATGATAGTTTCATCCTTTCCCTGGGTAAACACAACAATTCTTTGTCTCTTTGTGTTGACTTTGGGTAATGCCTGGGCTTTCTTGGCAATCTCCTTAATATCTTTAGTCTACAAAAAATGTAAAAGAAAACATACATTTAACAGAACTCGTTGATGGAAGCATGAAAAAACAAGAAAAATGCAGCTCGGCTCAGAAGAAGTTGACTCACATCAAAGTCCTGCTCTTTAGCAAAAGCAGCTGCCTCCTGAATAAGCAAATGTATTGTACAAATAATCAACATTCTGGCTTACATCAAGTACAACAGATGAATATGTGGTGGTGGGAAGGGGGGTAATCACCGTCTTACCGTCTCATTGCCGAACAACACGTCAATGTAAGGCATAACCTGCATGAGGTTGTCCTTGAAGAACTGGCAGATGAAGGGTGCAGACAAGTTCATGCAAAATAACTTGTTCTTTTCAGAAGCGTGCTTCGCCACTTTCAGGACAGACTCCAAAGAGACAGTCAGGAAGAAACCCTGGAAAATCATACCTTAATTAAGATAGGACGGACATCCAGAGCAACTAATGAATCACTTACAGCAAAGATCTAGACAGAAAACCATGACTAATGTCCTCCTTTTACAACTAATACCAATGATACTTCTAAATTACTCATTTAACAAGAGGTCCTGAATTCAGGATCCTAATTTCTTCCCCATCCTTCCCTCAAAGATAGGGTGAGAATCTTGGTTATCCGGGAGCTGCTCAGAGTAGAGCCGTTGCTCCTCCTCATCGAGAGGAGCCAGTTCAGGTGGCTCAGGCATTTGGTCAGGATGCCTCCTGGACGCCTCCCTGGAGAGGTTTTCAGCACACGTTCTACCAGGGGGAGACCCAGAGAAAGACCCAGGACACGCTGGAGAGACTATGTTTCTCTGCTGGCCTGGAAACGCCTTGGGATTCCCCACTCCTCCCTGCATTTCGACTGCAGGAACCTGGGCCAAATCAGACAAAAGCGGTCTACTACGAAAGCAGCCCTGGTTGGGAGCAAGGATTTCTTGGAACCTAAACTAAATCTTCATAGTGGGAGGATGCTAAAAATTGCTCACTGGTTTACAAATCCCACCTCTTTCTTTCAATCATTCCCCAGTTTTCCTCACGTGCAGTAAAAGGATTTTTTTTGTTCACTTAAAATTAAACGATACGAGTTCTGAATTTTTTTTTTTTGGAAACAACAATAAAACCCCAACCTCTTTGTTGAATATTGAGGTAGTTTACAGATTAGGAATTCTAATATAATATACTGATAAAACCCGCCAGCCTTAGTGGAAATATTAAATAAAAAGAACCATGAACCTCTGTTTGCAGTGTCTCCATTAATAGAGAGAGAATAAGGCCTTTTAAAGAGATTTTAACCAGTTATGTGAAAATATTTCAGTGATCATCTTCACAGATACAGATTAAAGCAACTACAGATTCTCAGCATTGTTGATCATTTACTAATTTTAGGTTTAAGTAGAGCAGAAGATCTGCAGCTGCTGTATGTGAGTGCGTGGTTACTATTCCTCAAGAGACACATTTCCCTGCCTTTAATTATTAAAGATATTTGGATTATTGCCAACTTCCTCTGAGGTAAAGCAGGTTTAAATTCAGTTTAACTGTTCTGAAAGTGTCATATTATGTGTTTAGGTAATCCATAGTAATGCCAATCCAAGCTCTGCCCCCCATTTAAAATCCACTCTACCTACACATTTCCAGTGTTTGGATTGGTAGTCTGAGGCTTTTAAACCACAAATTCATTGAAATAATCTAAGATCACAGCTGTTTTAGTCTAATGTTTAAATGACATTCTGCTGTTGCGGTGGGCAGATATCTGTGTCCACAGATTGCAGCAGCAGCACTCCTACAACAGAAGGACCCACTAAAGACTCAACGGCTGTAAAGTGACCTAATTTTGAAGCTCTGTAGGCTAATAGAGACTTTAGAGGTGAACTACTCACAGCAATATAGTAGACTTTAGCTTTTTCCACCAGCTCCCAGTTTTCTTCCAAGTCTAAATGCTTCTCCTTTTTATAACAGTTGGCAGCTGCTAGGTTAGCTACCAGAGACCTGAGAGATGGAAACAATATAATTAGACATTTGTCATTAACACACTTACAACTCTTCTTTTAATCACCGACCTGTTATCTCCGGTGATGCAAGCAGCACACGTCCCCGTGGGCTCTTCGTCTTGCTCGTAGTAATGAGCGTCCACATGGGCCTCCTCCGCCTTCTGCTTGAGGATCTCTCCAAACTTATCTTTCCCAATG